>JAWZYV010011685.1:0-223024 GCA_038373885.1 Cheiracanthium punctorium
ATTGGTTCAAGCTTTAACCATACAGTCGGTTAGAGAAAAATCCTAGATCCTGGTTCAAGGTTTCACCGCAAAAATGGTGCTTGAGGAAGCACCACTAAAATGGTGAATCCTAGCACCACATTTTTCAAAATATCGGTTGCAGCTAAATTCGCACCGGAATTTCGGTGAAACGTTGAACTATTTTTCTAACAGTGTAAAAGAATATTTTTGATCTATTCTGTTTTTGATTTCATGATTTCGAAGTGTCCTTTTATACTAATAATTTAAATTGCGTTACACTTTTTATTTTCTTAAGCGCGAGTTTATAAAATAAAATTATGTTTAAAGCATATTTATGTAAGATTACACTTTTATGGCATCTATATTTATGTATCTATAAGATTGAATTTACGTTTGTAGAATTTGTTTATGCATGATGTATTTTCTTTGAATTAGAAAAAAATAAGTATTTTATGTTTGAATTGAAGCACTATAGAGAAATTTAAATGTGTGAACGTGCAGTTCAAACGCAAGCAGATGAAACAGATGATTAGTATTTGGAAGGAGAACGACATGGAACAGCTAGACGTCGACAAATACTTCGGGTAAACAGTCTAAGTATCTACAAAGCTGTCACAAATATGGGTACTTATTATCATAGTTTAAAACTTTTTAACATGGATTGCATTCACCCTGGAGCTTTGCATTTTTCTGAAGAGTAAAAACAAAAATTAACCGAAACCATTTTGGGGACTGTAAGATTGATGTAGGACATTCCGAATTTCCTAATGAATTGGTGTGGCTGTTTCTTCGATGTCACCCACATTTCAAAGAATTCGAAATTTGAAAGCATACTTTACAATGGCTTTGTTCACAGTATATGACGAGTGAAACTATTAACGATTTTGGTGTGTACTGCTACGTTGCGAACAGTGTATAACAGACTTGATGAATTTTTTTTTATAAACTCATTCATCTGACAGTTCAAGCAACTCAAATTCTTGATGCTGAATTTGAACGTCCTCAATATGGACAGATATATTTCTGAAGTAACGAAGACGCTGTTAGTGAATGCATCGCCCAAGATCTTCGCTGATACCCTCGTTGATCTGCTACAGAAGGAAAGGAGGCACCTTACGTTAAACTACTTTTTCCTGAACTCTGATGGCACCGACCATCGAATATTTAGCATCCCTCTTCAAAACAAAGTATATGCCATTGTAACATTGAATGCCGACCAAAGTTTGCCTGATAATGTATGAGTGATCCGACAGCGATGAAAATCTTTGGCAACCATGAAGGTTCTTGATACGTGCCAAGGCATTTACGTATTCATTATTTTACACTTAAGGAGCCTTTAGATTCTGAGCATGGCTCGGTAACCTGGTACTTTTTATTCTAAAAGGCACGATCTTTGTTTTAAAAATTAATTTTAAAAGTTATGGGCAAGTGTGTTTTGAATCCCCTGCATTATGCACTCCGTTGGAGGTATTTATCAAGGACGAATCACTTTTTCCAACTCTCTTCATTTTTAATCTTGAACCCATGTACTCTTTCATCTTTGAAAAAACATTGGGTAATGACTCTTCTTCTTTGATAACTGTTGCATCCGAGCACGTGTATCTGAATGTTGCCCAGGCTTGCAATTGCACAATCGCTGGCTTCCGAAGGAGTGTGTTGAGTTTCCTAATAACTCGTCGTACTTTTAAGTCTGTTGAAGAGGGGGATGGGAATTCGATAACTGTCCACCCCCCTTTGGTTCCGCCACTGCTTGTAGGCTTAATTATTAATCAATGCCGTTTTCAAATGCTGTTTCTCACTCTCTCACAAACCCTACATCTGTTCCTCCTGGTATGAAGAATCAATTTGAATACAACATATTTTTAGCCCAAAAGCGAACTCCGCCATTTACCATTTATAATGTGGGTAACTTTGGTAAATAAACTGAAGAAAAATTCAGCAATTTCGAGACGCCGCTATTCCCCGGTGCAATAAACTCGTGCAAATCACCCTCCGCCATTTTTGCTGTATCTTGAAAAAGGAACTCGGAACTTTTCACTATCCTTTTCACTCCCCCCCCCCCTCAATCCTCCACATCGAACCTTTTTACATAATCGCCCGGGGGCTCAAGGCCCTATCGCTTCACCCAGAGTATTGTAGCTCCATGTCAAACATGTCGGCGACTATGTAATCCGAGTTCAGACTGGATTTAAACTTGGAGTATTGAGGAAGAGAGCAAAAGAGAGAGGAGGCGACAAAGTGGGGGGTGGACGGGGAAGGGGGGGGGTGAGCTGCTGACATTTGAGCCACTTCTTGTTGGCAGCAAAAACCCCGAGGCTGTGTATAGGGAGAACACGGAAAGCTTAAGTTTTCTCTGTGTGTACATGTCTGATTCTACGTGTAAGCAGAAAAGATGAGTGATGTATCGGGGCAAAAATATTAAAGTTGAAATTTCCAATATTCGCAAATAATATTTATGTATTTGTAGCAGCAGCAGCAATGGTGTGTTTTTTTTTTTTGTTTTTTTTTCTTTTTATGGCGTGTTTTTAATGCAAACTGTCAGAGTTTATTGGAAAAATCTCAATATACATGCTATTAACAAAACATAAAAAATAAGAGTTAATTTAAAAGAGGGAAATTAGCTAAAGCGTCAGATATGCATTTTCAAATATATTAAATAATTTATTTTTCTCCTTTTTATATTTTTCCACCACATGTTTAGTCAAAAAGATATTTTTGTTTCTGAACTCATGTGAAAACTCAAAAATTTTCTAGTAAATACGTACAGATTCTTTATAAAAAGCATATTATAAAACATACTTTATTGTATTAATAAAGTGTAATATAATATTTTGATTCGTTTGCTTTATAAGTTTTTTTGTACACGAAATAATTTGATATATTTTCAGCTGGGCAACAGTTTAGATAGAATAAACTGCTTAAAGGATTTTTTTTTAATATTTAAAAAATTTTCTCTCCTTCCGAAGGTCTTAACATTTAAAACACAATTTATCAACTTTGAAGATAGTACAGTCATTCGAATATTTTAAGAACAGTACATTTTTTTGACACAAGTGTTCAAAATTTGTTCTAAGAGGATATTTGAGGATCAATTGTAATTTAGTTTTTCCAATCTTTTTTTTTTTTTTTTTTTTTTTTTTAATGTAGTTGGATTTTTTTTTTTCACGAAAGACTTGATTGTACTTTACGATCTCAATAATGTAGTTTTAATAGAATCTTTCAACTACTAATTGAAGTAATTAAATTTTCTTAGACTTTTGGAATAATATTGCTATTAATCTGCTTCAGCAATAACAACATTCTTTCAATTCTATATTTATAAATTATGAAATGATTTATATTTCCTGTTATTATATTTAAGTTTGCTAACAGTGTTTTCGTTTTCACTAGAGTAGGAGAACGCTAGAGACTCCCATTAAAGAACTATTATTGCAAGAAATTCGCGTACCCTACAAATCAGTTTTATTTTGCACAGAATTCTTGCATTTTTAAAGATCCAGGCACTTTTTTCAAAAAATGTTGTGCACGCTTCCATACGAGAATCATTAAATTGTTCACATCACTGTTTATTGAACTCATTCATGGTAATGAGTTCATTACTATGCCTACCCACGGGTCCCACTGGCTTCAGTTTGCGGATTTTAGGGACTCATAAAAGTAATTATATGGGGTACCTTGTTGAATTTTTGGGGTTTCTGAAAAAAAAAAAATTAGAAAATAATGAAAGCAATTGTATGTTTAACACTAATCTTGAAAGTCGTTTTCTCAAGAACTCCTGAAATCTATGGTAGAAAAAAAAAAGTTTCTTGAGGACATGGTTGTTCCTCAATTGGATTATTTTTATTGTATGTATCTGTGCCTGAATTGCAGACTTGGAGGTCCAGTTGCATACTCTAAGAATCATAAATAAACTGATTTTGGGTGTTTACCCGAGGCAGGGTATACGCGTTCATAAATATCTTACCCACTGGGTACTTACCCAATCCGCTTCTATAGTGAGAAATTCTCACGAATTCTCATTTAGTTTTGGGGAAAGGTTGAGAAATTCTCACTCTTATTTTTTTTTCCCGTAATGAAAACCCTGAGTTCGAACTTAAAACAGCAATTTGCATTTGTTTCTCATTTAAACTAGCTTTACTTTTCAGTATTAATATTCTTAGTTAAAAATAGCTTCTAAAGCAGTTAAAAATAACTTCTTTAACTTCTTTTTTCAAAATACTAATATATGTTTCAAGACTTTAACGCAGGACCAAATTAAAACATTTGCATTTGTTCCCTATTTAAGTAATTATTGCTGTGACTTCTGCTTTTTTCTCACGATATTAATTTTTGTAATCTAAAAATTTGATTTCATAGAAGATTTTAATAATTTTCAATATTAAACTAATGACTAAAAATTCGTTCCTTTCTTTTTCTCGCTCTGTCAATTTGCTTTAAAGACACAAAGTGTCCTCAAACTACTTCTTTGCGGATGGTTATGTCAAAAAAGCAGGGGCTTGTTATCGGTTTGCATCAAAATATCTCGCACAAAACCCCGTGGTAAAAAAGGGAGGTTCGGAAACTTTTAACTCGTTTTGCCTTTGAAAAAAAAAAAAAAGAAAGAAAGAAAAAAGAAAAAAACGAGGAGAGGAGAGGAGCCCTTGCAAGCATTCATCGATTGTACACGCGGTGAACAAGGAGTAAGATTTCCAAGACCCTTTCCATTCTTTTTGATCTTTACCGCTCGGGACTTCTGTTTTCCTTGTTTGAAATTTAAGGGCCGCACGGTTCGTTTAAGCCCGTGACAACTCCGGTTTTACGGTTGTCGGGTTTTTCTAAGCGAACTTTTTCCCGGGGCTTGTCAGCATGTAAAAATGGGACCGCAGGGTCCGAATTTCAGAAATACACGCTTTGTGTGTGGCGAGTAACGGAACAAGGGGTTTGATCTGGCAGAAGGGTCCATTTGCAAAATTAAGTTGGAATGAGCCGTTACGCTGCAAGGGCGGCGTGTTTGAATGCACAGATGATTGATTTTTTGCCACGCCACTTCAAGGGGGATATTTTATATTTTTACTTGTGCATCGCAGGTGGGGTGTATTGTCGCATTTAATGGAAGGTGTACGAATTTATTGCAGTCCCCATAGAATAGAAGGGATCAACGCATGCGTGGAGCTTTCAAGGTGGTGGGATTTTCAGGTAAAATGTTGAAGGGAAAAAATCTTATTTGAAAATGCTTTTGTGTCATTTAATATGATTAATATTTTAGTGTTCGTTTCTTTCTGGATTTTCGGAGAGAGTTTTTATTGTGTGGCATTGTACTGCGAAAGTCTTTTTCGGATATTTGTTATTTACGCTTTGCGGCATTTTCAGAATTCGGAATGCATTGATCTTTACCGAGATCCTTTGTATATTCAAGTAAGCAACAACTCAATCAAAAGCAAAGTTTTTTTTTTTTTTTTAAGTATTAATAAACGCATTTGTCATCAGCGTTTTTAGTCGATTATCCGCTAACTTCGTACTGATTATTAATTAATCAATTAATTAATAATCAGTATTAAGAAATTAATTAATACTTCGTATTAATTAATTAATTTCTACTAAATGCAATGATTCCACGCATACGTGAAACTTTCCAACACAGCAATAACAACAAAAATAATAATAATAGAAAAGACTTGCTAAACAGATTCTACTGTGAATAGATTTATAGTTAGATGTAACCACTCATAAAACATTTATAATAAATTAGGGATGGACACGAGACGTAAAATTGTCGTCTCGCAAGCTGCCTAAAAGCTTTCTCTCGCCTCGCAAAATCCCTATATCGTAATGTTTGAAATGTCTGTCTCGCCTCGCAAAAAAGCTGAATAGCTCTGTCTCATCTCGCGTCCATCCCTAAAAAAAAGGTTTTTTTTTTCACCTATTAGTTATAATCTGTTATCATCACAGAACTATTTGAACGGCAGCTCTTAATTCTGATTATTGAACATAACTCTGGATTAAAATATTTCTTCGTTTTCAGATTTCGATGGACCATCATTATAATCAAACAAATTTGTATACAGGAAGATTTATTAAATAGCTTATATGCGTATATACACTGAAAACAATGTTTTGTTGTTATCAACAAATTTTCTTGAAATTGTTTATGTTGAATTATTTTGGTAAATCAACAAGTTTCCGTTTATGCTTAGTCGAAAATCAAAATCTTCGGTTGATTCATTGAAATATTTTACTAATCCAACAAAATGATTTGATTATTAAAACAAAACATTTTTCTGCTTGTGCAACTCTCAGATCAAGCAATTCTAAACACACAAAAAAAGTTTTTTTTTAATTCAAAAAAAGTTTGTTGGCAATATTTTAATCGTATAATTTTGTTGCAGGCAAAACTTTGGTTGTTGATATAGTAAAAGCTAAGTTTGACACCTCCCTTGGACACTTTCAGGTGAATGGAACGTGGACATACTATTGAAATATACCTATATGACTTGGACATATTTTGAGGGAACAAAAAGTGCCTAACTTACAGAGGTTGCACTGTATTTTGTTGAATCCACATTTTTTTATTTTTTTATTTAACCAAATGTATGTTTTGAATTCAACAAAATATTTTTTCCCTGTTTAATTAAATGTATCTCCAATCTCCTCGTTGTTTTCAATATAGTGCAGAGGGGGGCACACGTGAACACTTTTTTATTTCTTTATTTTTTTTTTCAAAAATTATCGCCAATTCCCCACAGAAAAATTTCCATAAGCTTAAATAGCCTTTCCTTTGTATTGTGGAATTTTTGAGAATTTTTAGTAAAACATTTCTTTATTTTATTTTATTTTGTAAAAATGACACCATTCGTTCACATGTGCCCTCCCATAGAGGCACATGCGAAGATTTTAAAAAAACGAAACAATCATCATATTGAGAAGGAAAAAAAAATCTAATTCGACCAATATAATGCACTTTATTTTTATTTATTTCTTTTACTAATCAAATTCTACTAAACAAAAGTATTGATTTCGATAACAATAGGGAAGTAATCGAATCCTGGGAATTCCCCCTCTTCATTCAAACTATATTCAGAATCTGAATCGATAGATAAAAATTGGGTTTTTCACAAAATATTCCTGTTCCTCAGGAGTTTGTAATAGGCCTTTTTCTTTCTCATTTAATGCTCTGTTCTGATTTTTCGTTAATTTTTCTGCCTTTACGCATTCTTTGTTTTTCGGGTGTATCAGTCAGGATATGTGATTTCCCACTCTTTCGTTTCTTTAAATTACTTACTTGGGCTTTTGCAAATCGTCGGATTGATTCTGGTGTGGAACAAGTACTGATAGCACTGCTGTTAAGATCATCAACACATTTTGCCTGATTATTAGTTTCAGTACAGTGACCAGGAAGTACCTGGAATATCTTCTGGCTTTTAGTCTGTTAGAATATGAGCAAGGAAATCATCCTAAGCAAAATCATTTCTGGAGAAGGGTCGAATTCCTGGTTCAGAAAACCCTCATCTTGTGTTTCAAATAGTAGAAGCTTCATAATATGCTGTAGTAGAGAATTCAGGGATTTCATAAATTATTTTTTTTTTTCCTGCATTAGTTGTTAACCAGTCATTAAATGTAATTTTAGAGATGCTTTGAAGGCACCATAACAAGTACATCTCATGACAGAATAAGATTACTTCTAGGTTTGCTAAGATTACTTTAATCACTAGGAAGTCTATTGATAATCATAACCTACTCTTATGATTATCAATAATTAACAAAACAGGGTTTTCTTTCTTGCAATGAGAACATTTCTGATAATATTTCATAGTTTCCAGACACTTACTTGCTATTATCCATTCTGTAGGGTGTACCAGCAAGGGCGGCAAATAGGGGGAGTGAGGGGGATGCGACCGCGCTACTGTTAAGATCAACATATTCTGCTTGATTATTAGTTTCAGTACAGTGGCCAGGAAGTACCTAACAAAGAAGCAATGAAAAACTGGAATGTCGCTACTGTGTCATACCAGGATTAAACTTTGAGAAGGTGCTCCTTTAAAAAACAGATCTTATAACTCTTTCTGGGAAAAACATGAAACAGGCGGAATAGTGTTCAAAGAGGGGCACTAGTGAACTGTTCATATATGTAGTATTCTGCAACCTTATCTTCTCAGTTAAATTGGTATGACACAGTAGCTACGTTTTCACTTGAATAGTGAGTGATAAAATTACATACAGCACCTGCTAAATCAAAGACTTTGTCGTTAGAGAAAAACGAAATTGTTCATTGCTTTGAAAATTTGGCAAAAAAATAGGACTGATACTACCATCTATTGATAATTTTTCAAGATTTTTTAATTTAAATTATCTTAGTATAAGACACCATGCTCCTATGTGCCCCCCTGATCACAAGTGACCCCTCTCTCCTAAGTACACTTAATATGGTCATTCATTTTAAAATTGAAATTCGTAATATTTTTAAAGACGAATCTTTATATGCATTCGCGTATTTATTTACTTAAGTATAATCATGCATATGCATAACACATATCGACTTGACACAAAGATACTTACATTATATCACATGTAATATCGCATTTAGTGAGTGTACCTTTCAGCAAATATAAATGACTTTGAGAAAAAGAAATATTAGTTATTTTTTCCCAGAGTGTGCTATAATTGATAAAAAGAAGTAAATAAAAAATATTTAAAAAGACACATTTGGAGAAATAGAACTGTTGTTTATGAAAAACTATCATACACCGAGAACAAGCGACCATTTTTATGGATTTCAATAAAAGTAAATCACATTCTTCAGTTAGACGTATTAAAACCACGTTTTCTATCATATATCCTACCCAAATCAAAGATTGCGGCTTTCCGTACCTAAAAAATTCACGAACAACAGAGCCGGATGGAATTGTTCAAGCAATACAAAATACGACTGACACATCTCTGGGAGTTTTGCAACTAATCTCAATATTTGATGACTATATGGTGGAAGAAAACGAAAATTCCCGCTGTATCGTCGATAATTCACGACTTCGGCTGTATTTATCTTTTCGCTGTGTGATCAAGCGATCGGAAGTACATATACCTTTAGGCTTAACAGAAACGCTGTTGGGTATCTAAATCTCTTTCCTAAATTATTAATTTTGATATGACACCGAAAAACTGTATAGTTTGCGTGTTTCTCCTTGGAAAATTAAAAAAGGAAAACTGCCCCCCCCCCCTCCTTCCCATCTTTTTCGTTAAAAGAAATGTTTTATGTCTACGAGCATAAATTGCATCCCGGTAAAACTATAGTAAAATCTAAATAAAATTAAACAAGTATATATAACCACATTTGTTAAATTTTCAAGTTTTTTGTCCATAACTGGATAGAAATCTTCATGAAAATTATGTTTTACTTGAAAAATTTATGACTTGAAGTTACTAAACAAACATTTTAGCAGAAGCAATTTTTTTTTTCTATACAGGGTGTTCTCAATAAGTCATGCCTAAAAATAAAAAAGGAAAGAAACATTTATTCAAGATATAGGCTATATGCACAGAGAAATTGAATTAACTTCTCTGTGCATAAATATAGCTTTTTTGCATCAGTAAACAGCCTCTAGATTTATATATATATTGAAAGAAAGTAGTTTTTTTTTTTTTTAATTAAAATGACTGGGTCACATATTTCAAAGTTAGTATCTTTTCGTTTGAGAGATCAGTTAAGAAATCAATTATAATGTTTTCGTACACTTTTCTTTATTGTTTCCTTAGTCATACAATGCTTTATTTTATCACTGAATGACATTATTTGTGATGCTAACATATCGAGACTTGTTTGAAACTATTATAATAGTAAAATTTTACCTGTGTACAAATTTAAATATTTTTCTGCCTTAAGTTATAATATTCCCGACTTCCAAGATTTACCGTACATAATCGGAAGAAAAGGGACATATTTTATTTAATTTTTGCTTTACGTAGATGAATAATTTACTTTTATATATGATTTTACTTTCATATATGTTTGTAAAAATATATACTTTTAAAGTAAAACTCATAAAAATAAAAACTTGTTGGGATTTTAAATATTCAAATCAGGTTTTTTTTTGTGATAAAATGTAGAAATTTTCAAATTTGCATATTTTTCTCAAAAGTCTTGTTCAATTGATGTGGATATCCTCATGTGCCTCAAAATAATCATTCAAAACTCAGAAGTAGAAATTTTGAAAGTTTAAAAATCAAATCAGAAAACATTTTTTTATTTTAAAAGTTATTCATTTTAAAAATTTAAAATTATCAGATCCATTCTAAAAAAGTACAGTGGCAAAAATTTAGGGAGGAGTTGGGGAAAAAAATAAGGAATAAAAAAATGAAATTCTGATAATTTATTACTCTCACATTGTCACGGAATAACAGTTATATGCGAACATTTATCTTAGCAACTTTTCGAGGTGTATTCCACTTATTTTTTCACAGAAAAATGCCGCCTTTCCTCGAAAAAGTAAAAAGAACGAACGTGAAACTCCTAGAAGATAAGGGGGGAAAAAAGATAAAGGAGATCCAGGATGAAAGCAGCGGGGAGGTGGAGAGTGATGCCAGGCGAAATTTATGTTATCGCTTTCCTTTCGTGAATTAGTGCGGTCATCCCGACTTTAAAATGGACCCATCTTTCTACAGCGCGACTGACAGGGAAAAACAGTCGCTAGATCGAGATAAAAGCCCCTGCTGACAGACTCAAATCCTTCTAGAGACCCGAATGCGGAGGAAGGGGTTGTAGAGAGAGAGGCCTTGGCGCATTTCTTTGGCGATGGTACAGAAAGTTTCATAATTTGGTTTCTAATTTAGCAGGGAGTTCCCGCCTTCGTAAAGTAACAGGCTTACTTACTATTTTATAAAAGCCATACTGAATTAGCCTTACTCACAAAATACGTTTATAATGGAAATCGTCTTCCCTGAAATTACACAGCGCGGAGCAGTAATGTACGCAGACTTCCTTCGGAGGTGGGGGGGGGGGATTATAGACTTAATATTTATGTTAAAAGGCATAATATGTATGTAAAAAAGGAGAAATACATGGACTTCACGTTAAAAAATTTTCGGCAAGGCGTAGGGAGGTTGACCCCCCTTGCGTACGCCACTGGCGCTGAGAGTACAGTAGATTTGGCAATGAGGATAAAGGATATCAGCGGCATAGTCGATTTCTTTTTTATATACGAAGAAAAACAATCAAAGATTCAGATGTCGGTGGACAAATTTCGTTTTTGTTAGAATATTAAATGTTATCAATTTTTTATACATTTAAGAATGCGTTATCTGAATCTTTAACACTTTTTCACTTTCACAAAAACAAAATCAAAATCAGAATTATAAGTAAGAAAAAATATGTAAAATAGATTTTAACATGGATGTCAACAGGATCATTCAAAGCTCTCAATCTCCATTAAAATTGGCACCACGAGATCGCTTTCGCGCACGGAATACCTCGCTAACTGAAGGCCGTGCAAATGGGCACTTTTAGTCAGGTCGGATGAATCCTTCATCTACCGCTCTAAATTAGCGGGATCAAAACCCGCTTCTGCACCCGCTTCCCTTCAACGACGTCAATTGATGATCCGACAACGAACTCGCACTCTCCTTCTCGTCTTCAACAACAGATGGCGCCAGCAGCGACCCCATCCATGTCTTACTCATTCAAAGTCCACAACACGTGGCAAAAACCTCTCTAAGTTCACAACGAGTGGCAAACTCTAAAAGCTCGGAACATAGTTCATCAGCCTCGAGTCTGACGTCTAGATGAAGTAGTGTAGTAGCACGCGATCGCCTCCGAGCATGCTACACCTCGGCAACCTTTTGTCCGGTCGGACGCCGCCTTCACTTAGTATGCTAAATTCACGGGGTTAAATCCAGCTTCCTCCACACAAGCTCCCTTCAGAACAAGTCTGTTCTCTGGCATGCATACGCTGCAGAATAACCTTGTACGTATATTGGGAAAAAAAAGTTGAATGGGATTTTAGATATAATTAATTTATAGTAGTTAAAAATAAAAATATTAGCAGGCAGTTAAAACGAGCATCGCTGTAACTAATTTGTACAGGCTTCATTTAAATATAGCTTCTGACTCGGCTGTGGTGTATTTTGATTTCCCACCTCTCTGTGTTACTATCTTCTTGATATGGCATAATCCATATGGAAACTCAGTCAAACAAGAAAGAAGTGAAAAATGCAAAAGGAAGAAACTATTTTGATTACATTGCGATTACATAGTCTCATCGCAACTTTTAATTCATACCTAACATTATTATGATGTGTAGATGCCTAGTGAAGACAGCCTATAATGACATTTTATGTTTCGTGGCGCCAAAATTTATCCCGCATACTGATCGAAATCGGAAGAAGAGAAAAAAAATCTGAAAGGAAAAAAAAAATTTTAACGTTTCTGTGAATTGAGTGAAATACGTCTTTTTAATTTTCATTCAGAGGTAAATTATTTGGGTGGGGTGATGGGCTCAACCCCTGCTAAATATCGATTGGAGGAGCTTTAGCCTTATGGGCTGATATAACATCCGTAGAGTAAAACAGCATTCTTCATGACAAAATGAAACAGCCAATATTTTTTTCTTTCATTCAGTATTTTGCACAGTACGTCAAAACAAATTCAGAAAGCCTCTTAACAAGCTCCACTATGCATTCTTAAGAGTGGTAAGCCCTATTATAGTCATGAAACACTGAGTAACATCACATGTTAATGGCATAATCTGAGACTCTTGCATGATTGTTCTGAAGACAGTATGAACATATAATGGATAGGGTGCAAATGAGCTTTGGTAAACCACTGTTGAACGTACAGTATTGGCAAAGTGACTCCTTATTTAATGACTTTTCATCAGTTCCATCAATCATGTAAGTTGATTGTTAGTAAGAATGCATAATACAGAGCTTGTGCAGAAGAAGGAAAAAAATAATAATAACTTTGAGTCTGGTGTAATTTGATTAATTAGTTTTAACTGTTCAAAAACCATGTAACCTCCTTTATTTATTTACATTCTTTTTATTTTTGTTTTAAGAACAGTTTCCAATGTGGGAAGACAGAAATGGATATATTTTTAAACGTTCACTTACAAAGATTTGACAAAAGAAAATCAAGTAGTAGATGCAGCACCGGAACAAATATAGTAGGAGAGAAGATAACAAGATCTATGACTAAACAACTTACGCTAAAAAGTAAGACGCCAAAACAAACAATAGCTTGCCAACTCCGGTGCTCCAAGCGCCAAAGACATCCATCATTCCCACAGCAACCATTCCTCAACGGCGACTGGAAAGACGTATGGCCACAGATCGCCGACAGATGTCGCCACCACGGGAGGCACAGCCTGATGCTGCCACTCCCGCAGACCGAAATTTGAGAGGATAAAGAAGGAAGGAAGGAAGGGAAAGAAGGAAAAGAAAAAAAAAAAAAAAAAAAAAAAGCGGTCGTTTCGATTCCTTCAGGGACAATATAAATTTTCAAGTCCCGCAGCTGGCAACAGGATTTCGAGTCAGAATATGTTATGGCTGATGACTCAATGGCAGAAAAGAAGAAAAATTGTGACAGCGAGCGGTCAGATGAAAAGGAAATGGGCTTCAGAATTATGTGTCACTGTCTGCGGACATATATTTTGAATTCTGCCGCGGTAATGGTATACCGTGAAAAAGTTCAGTCGGGCTATAGAGGCTTTTTTGACCCGTTTTGGCGTGGCAGATTTGTTACTAACAGTACTGCGTGATTGCCACGTGATTAATTACAACAGCTATGCGAAGGGAATTGAATTGACGGAGTATTTTCGCAATCATTAAATGGTAGCAACCCAACCCTTATCTCTTATTTTCTTCTGATGATTATTACAGCAAAACTTGAGACATTTTCTCTTAGAAGGAAGTTAGTTTTTCTGCTCCATTTCCAGGCGGATGTCCATTGAACGGTCAGGATTTTGCGTCGGTTTTCTCCGGATGTAAAGTAAGTAAGCGTTAAAGCCCCTTAAAGTCCTCTGCCCAAGACATCCCAGCCCTAGGCAGACAGGCCTCGTAGCTTTACCGTCGCCACATACCAACCTACTTTTGCACTATATTTCCCCACCCCACCCCCCTTTTTTTAATTTAAATATGTTCTTGCTTAAAAAAGCTCTTTTTGGTCCCGGGTTTCTCTCTCTCTCTCTCTCCCACACACACACGCAGACTTTTCAATGTTCTATTAGCTTACTTATTTTGTCTCTTAAGACAAAATCATCTTTAATTGGGTGTGTAATTAAACATGTTTTTGATTAGGGGATTATCTTTGGTTGTGTGTGATTAAGGCAAACCTGCGCGATGGGTATCTGCCTAAGATGAGGGATGCCTTGGTGGGAGGACTTTCTAAGGGGTTCTAACGCGTATTCACTAGGGGATTATCTTACTCGTGGGCAAAGATTTTTTATTTCCCTGTCAACTATATTTCTTTCATTCACTTTCACCACTGATTTTAAGGCTTTTTTATTTTAATTCATTAACATGCGTTAGAGAAATGTAAGGTTGAAAATATTACATTATATAATTTTAAAATTTCTGAATTTCTGCTATTTTAAAGTTTATATTACAGTGTTTACCAGTGGCGCACCCAGGATTTTAGTTTAGAGGGGGGGGGCTGAGCTGAAAATACTGCTGAACTCGGTTATAGTGAGATCGATAATAGTTACAACGCTCTTATAACGTCAAAATATTCTGTACCACTTGATTTGCCCATACAACACAAGCCCACAAGCAAAAACTCATTATAGAGTGATAAATAATTATCTGATCTTTTCAGTGATATTGTAACTGACTTTAACAGTGTTTCATAAACTCTCTGTATTTATTTAAAAACTGACATCTTTTAGGTAAATAATACTTTAGAAATAATTTTAAGACAATAAATAATAATAATAATAGTAATAATTCATTAGTGACAATTTTCATTTTTTTAAGTTTTTCACTTGAAACTTTCCACCTTTAGGGGGGGGCTTGAGCCCCCATAGCCCCCCCCGTGGGTGCGCCTATGGTGTTTACTCACGTAATAGTGCCACTATTATTGCCAATTTTTCATAGTGAAAGTCTAGGTGCGACCTATTATGCGGGGAAAATCCACCATAATATTGTAATTCTAAAGCTACTTCTTCTGTTTCAAAACGGGGGCGCGACTATTATGGCATTATGGGAGGGTGACTATTACGCGAGTAAACACTGTGAGTGCGAAATTTTAATTTCAATTAATAATTCTTTTAAAAAATTAAATTTCTCGCAATGAAAATAACTAAATCATCATCAAAGTGAAACAGTTATTTCCATGATCATTAGCGTTGTACAATTTTACTACGCTAATATTAGTTATTTTACTTTCTTTTGTGAGACGCCGTTATTTTCTCTTAAAACTTTTTAATTGATTGTTGCTTTAATTTCTTCCATCCCAAAAAATGCCACCTGCCTGAATCCACAAATACGTCGGCAGTAAAATATCGCGATGCATCCCCGCATATCCCGGAAGTCCTTTTATCCCCTACCCTGGACTACCCGACATGCCTATCACCCATAATCAGTGGCGTATGAGCAGTGGTTAAGACGCTGGACTCGCAACGGGAAGGTTGCGGGTTCGATTCCGACGCACGAATAATGACCGCCGTGAACCCGCGGTGTACGTGCACGTTAAATCCGTGGTTCCGAAAGTCATCTCGGCGGTCGCTAGCAGTTTCCGAGGTGTGCCAATATTCAGAAGTCTTCCACCTTCTGATCATGATCCAAATTGTAGCGGGAAACTCTGGGAAGGACGTGTGTAGCTCTAAACGGCATATTCAATGACTTGAGATGTCCTTTACCGACAATCAGTGGCGTATTTAAGAGGGGGGCCCCTGAACTTCTCTGACAATATAAAACAATTATTTAAAAACAGCTATCTTAAAACATTTATATTAACTTTAGTAACAATAAGATTTTAAGTACCGGATCCCCCATCCCTGAAAAGCTATACAGGGCGATACAAAACTTTATGTCAGAAATGTAAAGGGTGAGAGAGGAGACCAAGACGCTTCAGAATTACACAGCAATGTGGGGTCGGAAACGTCGTCTTCATTAATCTGTTAATAATCACTTTAGAAGAAGCGTTGAAGTAACAGTGAACTCTTCTACCATAGTATGTCAAAAACTATTGCTTCTTCCGCAGAAAGCACATAACCAAAATTGGTAGTTTACAAATTCTATTTCATTTCATTGCTGAAAGTGTCGGAGAAAAGCTCATTGCTTATGAAACTCGATTGAGAAGTTCTCCAAGAGTTCTTTCACAGTGATTATTAACAGGTACACGAAGACGACGTTTCCGACCGCGCACTGCTATGTGATTCTGAACCATCTTGGTCTCCTCTATCACCCTTTACACTTCTGACATAAAGACTTTTGAATCACCCTGTACAGTAGCGAATCCAGGGAGGGGCTAGGGGGCTTCAGGCCCCTCCCAAAAGAGATTTCTAAAGGGTAACATTCTGCTTTATTATACACTTTAAGTAGATAATGATCTTTTTTTATAACTTAGCCCCTCCCAAAAAGTGATACATTACTGCACGCTAAAATTTTGCTTTATTGAACATTTGTTTGGATGACATAAGCTTTTTTCAAAATTTAGCCCCTCCTCAAAAATATTTCTGGATCCACTGCTGACCCTGTATACGCTTCTGTATATGTCAATCTTCACAATTTTTTATCGGCTAGCTCCAGAATTTCTCTTTAGTCTGCGAAGAAAGTGATCGGTCGAATTTTTGTCAAAAACAAATTCTATTAAAAAAAAAAAAAAAAAAAAAAAGGTGTGTGTGTGTGTGTGGGGGGGGGGGGGGGGGTTATCAATTTGACTCTGCTTCTGAAATAGCTATCGGGATACGACCCCACTTAAAACACAAGAAAATGGCACACTCGTTGATTTAATAAAAACTATGTTATTGCTTCTAAACAAAAAAATATGCGTCTTTTCGATAGTGATGCTAAACATATGGGGCAAAAAAAGATCCTTTGCCCCACAAGGGACAAGATGTGTAATGGATCCAGTTTCATTCCAACGTCCATTTTATTCCTGTTTAATGCGCCTATTCAAAACCATCAAAGCCCCTGGGTGTTAAATTACTGTCAAATTCAATTCCCTTCCGACTAATCAAATGTGAGGGGGGTAATGAATAATTTCTTACAGAAGAAGATAAGAAAAAAGTATATTTCTTACATGAAGATAAGAAAAAAGCATAATTGCAAGACACGGTAAACGAAGTAAGCACTGCATAGGGGCGCCACCTTCGAACTCACAAATCGAGAAGAACTTGACCTAGAGCATAAAAGAGCTCCCTTTTTACCTTTGCAGGTGGCGCCACGTACATTAGGACTGCCCATGATTTCATGTATCTTTTTTTCGACTGTAAATCTTTCAAAATTTCCAAGCAAAAGGCACACTCAATTCTTCAGAAGTTGGGATCACTGGACAAGAGAACGAGAACAGTTTGTGCGATTGTGTACGATTAATGAACCTAAATTAGTGGTTTCGAAATACCTGTCTACAGTTTTTTGAAGCTTCACTGAGGGGGAGGGGGGTTTTGTTCATTTATATGAACAAATTATTAAAAAAATGGATGTCTAAAGCATACGCTACATGTACTTCCAGAGATGTATTTGGTAACAGTGGCGAATTCAATGGGCTTAGAGGGTCACCTCTATTGAGCACCGTTAAGGCTAAAAATCTTCCGAATTGTTCTGCGGAGACTATTCCATCATTAAATCCAGGCTTAACCTGTTCGTTCTCATCTTTGGAGAGCGGACTTTTGTGACCAGAATGTTCATAAGTTTCAAAGGATTGCTTCCCATTTCGAATGTTCCCCAGAAACCCCGCGATGTGCAAGCACAACTTGAAGAAAATAGGGAAAAAGGGACCTCTGATAAAATGCGTCGCCAAACTTCTCACTCTTTAAAGCAGCTCAGAGGCCGATGAACACTTCTTGCACGAAAGACATGTAACAGCGGGGTCCAACGTGCTTGCTTTACGACCTGAGGTGTCTATCTACCAGTCAAAGATAATTACACATCATCGGTCGTTCTGCGGTTTTCAGATGATCTTCATGAAAACGTGTTTTTCGTTTCCATCAAAGACGCTTGATGTCGCTCTTCATTGTTTAACATGGAAAACTCAAGCTCAGTACATCTGGCTACTCTTTCCCTATGTAGTCAAAAAACTTGATTACCTTAATACTTCAGGGACAAAAAAAAAGAAAATTATATGTACATTCCGTGTTGAACGAACAAATGTTGCACGGTCCACAGTCTCTGGTATACAAGTATGCACAGCCTTGTAAGTGAACGGGAAAAATCAACACTCCTTCTAACGCAACTCAAAACTTCTTTTCATCACCCCCACTTCCAGAGAGAGAGAGGAAGAGGTCAGAAGTCAATAAACATCCTTCTCGTCAACGGCTTATGTTATGTCCGTGGCCAGCGTTAACGTCAATTAACAATTAACAGCGGAAAAGACAAGAGCCGAAAGCTGATTGAGACGTTGTCAATGCCAAGGAGAGAGATAGCAGAGCCGCTCTTCTGTTACCGGCGGCTCCTTTTGAGAGATCTATCAAATTTCCTCGGAACTTCACCCTAATTTACCCCCGTGGTCTGATTGACAGAAATGAGGGCCTCGATGAAAGAGTTCTCTCTGTTTTATCGTTTCCTTGTTGTTAGCTGCGTGTAGAGGTTTACACAAGTTGAGAGAGTGTACTGGGTGAATTTTCCAGAGAGAGCGATGAAATGCCGCGGTTATCGTCAAGTTCCATCACTTTCGTATCGCATTTTTAAGTGACATACTTGACCCTTTTCCAAGACCATGAATCTAAGAACCGTTTTTATTTAAAAAAAGGGGGGGGCGGGAAGAAAGAATTTGGCATCGTTTTACCATTGAACTTCATTAACGTAAATACTCGGCTTCCGTTACTTGTAGAAGAATTGCATAGACCCGAACTGTTTTGCCTTCTTCCATCAACAGAACAGAAATTGCGTTCTTCTTTACAATGCTTATTAGCTGCTCACTGGTCGTATTACAATGCCGTGAGAGCTTTGGACACATTTTCCGAAGTCTCATTCTGTCCATTCTTTCATCCTGACTGCACAACTTCCATAGCTCCGTTTCTTTCTCCATTACTTTCTTCTTCAGTTGTTCAGATATGAAGATAAGAAAAAAGCATAATTGAGACTCAACTTCACATTATTTATTTGTTTATTTTTAGTACCTGGCTACCGAGCCATGTTCAAAATCAAAAGTTCCTTTCCTTTCGAGTAAAATATAATATAATACGCACGTAAATCGCTCGACACGGTTATCAATATCCTTCACGAATACCAAAGATTTACATATCTTACCGATCACAAATTCATTATCAGGAAAGCTTTGGTCTGCATTCAATGGTACAACAGCACATACAATTTGTTTTGAAGAGGCATGTTAAATATCGTCCGTGCCGTCAGAGTAGAGCAAAAGTTAATTTAAAGTAAGGTATCTTGTTTCCTTCTGAAGCAGACTGCATTAGCTTCTTCTTGTATTGCTCGCATCATCATGAAGCCCCCCCCCCCCCGAAAGTATTTTCATATCTTAAAACATAGTCTAATAAAGTAATCAGGTCTTCGCTGATACCATAGGGATTGTTCGTGTGTATTCACTAACAGCGTCTGATTATCTCACATATCTGTCCATATTGAAGATGTTCAAATTCATCCTCGGGATTTTGAGTTGGATTAACTGTTAAATGAATCAGCTTTTAACATACTTGACTGTTCGAAACGTAGCTGTACAGATCTCCAGCCTTAACCGTTCGGTAGCCATATACTGTGAACAAAGGCATTGCAAAGCATGCCTTTGATCATATGGCCTTTGGTTTAATCAATGCCTTTGGTCATTGAAGAATTTGACCACAGAATAGATAAAAAATAATTTTTAACAACAACGCCATAATAACTTTTACAAGAACCTAAACGTTACCGATAGAATAAACGGGTGGACTGAAAAAAACACCTATCCTCGAATAAATCTAAAATGCATTATATTTTAAATATGGTAAGCCGAACAACCAAATCTAATCCACAAATAATGTAGAACTGAAAAATTATAAGAAAAAATATTAATGTTTTAACCCTCTCGTCGCCGAATTATGAAAAATCAGAGAAAAAAAAATCTGTCTAGCATTTAATGCATCTGAAATACTATTATAAATCACAATTAATCGAAATTAGAAAAAAATATAAAATATTTTTTTCTAATTTCGATTAATATTAGATTTTTCTAATATTAATTTCTGCATTTTCCAAGCATTTTGTTATGCTAAAATTAATTTAAAAGGATGCACATATTAGGTAAAGGTTGAGGAATACGAAAAAGCTATACTTACCTTAAAAAGAAAAAAAACGGTAAAAAAGCAGCGTAAATATTTTCTTATTTTTTCTCCTGAAACAATGAAGCGAAAACTGTAAAAATGATCTAAATTGACTAGTACTGCAATCTAGGCTCGATTTGTGCATCTAGTTAAGATCCTCATATACTTTCTACATGAATTAATGATGTTGATCTGAAACAAAAAAATACTAAATTCAATTGTTTTCTCTGTAAATATTGCTTTTTGAAGTAGGAGCCTCATATGAGGTTCAATGTGACGAGAGGGTTAAATAGACTTAGCAACCAAATTTCAGTCTCCAGATTTATTGCCTAGGTGATGGTAAAATTAATGAAATGAAATTGTCTGCGGATTTGAAATCAAAACTATGTGAAAAAAACTGATGGCTGATCAGGTGTGAAATAATTAGGGATGGACGCGAGACGAGAAACAGGGCTGTCTCGTCTCGTCTCGCAGTGATAAAACTCTGTCTCGTCTGGTCTCGCAAACACTTTGTCCCGTCTCGCGTCTCGCAGAGAAATTGCCTGTCTCGTCTCGCGCGAGACGCGAGACGTTTCGCGAGTCTCGCAGAATTAAGGACTGCGATTTTGTTACAATATTTTTAGTAACATTGATACTATTTTTTTTTAAATTAATTTTAATAATAACGATTAGTCACATATTACCATATTAGTACATATATTAGTAACCATATTAATTCATATGTCCATTTGAAATGATAAAATAGAGATTTAATCCGTATTTATGTATAATGTGACATGGCACCGAAAAAAATATTTGCTTTTATTTTTGGTTGATATCGGACACGATTTTGGAGTCAATCTGGAGTGCCAAAAATCCACATTGTTTCATCATAAATTTGCGATACGGTTTTCACATAAAAACAAAAATCGTCAGGTAACTACATCTGAATATACAGGGTGAATCTAAACTCTTGGGCAAAACTTTAAGGGGTGATAGGGCACACAATGAGGAATCGTAATCACATAGCAATCTGGGGTGAAAAACGCAGTTTTAACTTACCCGGTAATAGTCACTTTTGGAAAAGCATTGAAGTGTACGTCTAATTTCTTAACCAAGTGTCATAAACAATAGGCTGATCTCCGAACATTTCATCCATGAAAGAAAATAGAATTTTTAAACTATCCATTTTAGTCCTCTGTTTTCGGGGGGAAATACATTAGTTTCTGACGAACAAATGGTCGGAAAGTGCACTGTTGTTTCGGCGCTTTTATCCAAAGTGATTATTAACAGCTAGACGAAGACGACGTTGCCGACTCCACATTGCTATGTGATTCTGATTCCTTATTATGTGCCCTATAACCCCTTAAAGTTTTGCCCAAGAGTTTAGATTCACGCTGTATATTGAATTGTGCAATATTTCCCTTAACAGGTTAACTAACTCTGCGGCCCATTTTTGGCCTCGTCATCTAATTAGTGACGCGCATGACTGGATTAACGAGATTCCCATCTGTCTCTATCTACTATACAGTGAAATCACAGCGGACGAACAGGCTTGAAAATACGTCTTACAACACTAAGCCGGATAATCCTCTTATAGCGAAAAAGTACAATAAACCTTCACGCCATTGCACAATATAAAACGGGATGCAACGTAATGTTACACCACCCTTACACCGCTTACTTTACGAGATCATAGAGATCGTCCATTACCAATAAACGACAGAAAAATCAAGGAGAGGGGGATTTTTAAAACAGCCCGAATTATAAGCGGCCGTGACTCATTTTGACCGAAGAGGGGAGAAGGTAGGATTTTTGAAAAAGGTTCCAATTTATATGGGGCCCCTGTGGAATTAGATTTTTCCACATCTTAAACGTGGTCAATCCACTACCGTCTTTTTATCAGTGCTGCCTGTCTACAAAAGATTCCCCTTTCCTCGGCAAGCTTGAGATTGCCTGCCAGTCAAAAAATACCCCCTCTCTTGATTTATGTGCACCAACCCCTCGGAAATTCTGATGCCTTCGTTTGAGAAATTGTAAAAATAGGGGAGAATGCAGAGTATTTTAATTGATTGATGTGTCTGTGTTACCGATAGTGCCGGAATCGCCACGACAGGTTTTCTCGCTTCAGGCTTGAGGCTGAGGCTCAGGCGTATAAAAATACGCTATGGTCGTGGTAGCAACAAATTGAGGGTCGCGGCTACTTATCCGAGGAAGTTCACTATCCGTTGGCGAGAACTATCCGTCACTGATACTCTACGATAACATCGTGGTAGGGCCCCCAGATACTTTTAAGGTAGTTCTTGACCACATACAGCTCTTGTGGCTAACCATAGCTTACTCCCATGGCAAATGTTTGCTGTAATATGGGACGTTTTTAAAAAATGACAAACACTTGAAAATAGTCAGCATAAGTCTTGAAAAACTTATTTTTGGGAGCATTCAAAAAAAATGCGTCGTGTAACTTTCAGAAAAATTGTTTAACAAATATATCGCACTGAATAATTAAGTTATTTTGTTCAAGAGAAATTTTCAAAATATGTTTAAGGTTTTTCCTGAATGTGTTACAGCTCTCAAATTTTACAATTAGTACCAAAAGGCTTACGATGAGGCATTCTGAATACTTTGAAATCTCTGGTATCTCTTGCAAAAGAAAGTGATTCAAAGTGTAAGTGTTCGAATAACGAATTACTTCTTAAAAGAACTGCGTTAAAGGTTTATCTTTCCCCTGTTTTGGTAAGCCACTAAAGTCGAAATTCCGAAAGACTCCATCAAGCCTGACACTGTGGCTGTAGACTAGACATACGTTACTGGGCTTGATAATTGGCAATGAACAGAGCTAACGCTACAAAGCCAGTCGGCTTCCTTTGTAGTGTAGCTAAAATGTCTAACGCAACCCTTTACAAAATGTTTGTACTTCGTTCCACAAACAAAGCTTGAGAGCCTTAATTGAAAGCAGCCTTTATCACACTGCGCGAAACCCTTGTTATTTTAGAAGCGGCTTGGCAGGCGCACACAGTGTTGGACTTATTCAATCCTTTAGCGAGAGAAGTGATTCATAACTGTTTGCAGTAATCTGGGAAGTTTTAAATGAAATATCTGTGAAACTTATCAATCAATGCCCTCCTTGCGAACGTCAGAAGAATTTCGGAGACACTCCATTATATATTTAGTCTCCTGAAGGACTTAAGCGAGCTGGTAATGACTGTTCTTCTCTCTCGACTGACGAATAATGACATGTGGCTGAGTTATCTTAACAGTAGGTCAAGATGGTTAGAGAGTGTTTTCTATCCGGAAAGTAAACAAAGAATTAATTAATATTAGTGATGAATTATGTTTGAAAAGAAAAATACAATCATAATACAACTGGTGTGTGAGGATTATTCGCATTTTTCTTTTTTCAAAAAAATATTTTGAGGTCGTTTTAAAATTTATACATAGCCCATCATGCTGGTCGGAATTAATTTTCTTGGAATGAACAGTAATACGTAATATCCAAAATTATGGAGGAAAAACATACGAAGAGTCTTAATTGATTCTTGACAAAGAACAGAGTTTGCATGTTACGAACCGTAACATGAAAATTATGAAGTAAAAATAAAATTTATGCAAGATTCGCTATCTCCAATCGATAGAAGAGCCTCTACAGATTGTATGGTGGTTAACGCAGCACTCACTACCATCATGGCGCTGGATTCTTCCACCGTCGTTACAATTTTGCCCGTCGTTAACTTTGCCCCGCCTTGTGGTCACTTGAGGAGGAGCGTTAAGGGGATCTTGTGATTGGCTAAACGACTCCCCGATGATCTGAAAATCTTTCGGAAAGTTGTTACAACAGTCGATAACCAAACAATTGGTTCTGCCCAGCTGACAGTTTTCACCGGCTATTTCGGAAACCTCTGGGGCAGAATTCGACCCATGGTCCCGGGTTCGACTCGACTCTTGGGCCATGGTTGTTGAATTGTCCACTCTGTTATAGGTGCAACGTTGGTTCTCATATTGGTTACCCCATTAACAGCTGGATTCTCCGCTCGTCGTTAATTTTTCGCAGTCGTTAACTTTGCCCCTCCTTGAGGTGGAGTTTTAAGAAGGGGTTCATGTGATTGGCTAAAAGACCTCCCGTTTCCCTCCGGAGTTGTTATCGCAGTCGGTAACCAAACAACTGGTTCTGCCCAGTTGGTAGCTAACAACCGACGATTTCGTGAACCACCGGCGGAGAATTCCACCCTAAAACTGCCAACGCTTTCGATTTTGTAGTGACCAATGCTCATGGACAGCAAGTACCCGCCATTAGAAAAAAAAAAGTAGAAGTACAGTATTTGTTCGTGTACAGTTGTTTCCTTGGCACTTTATGTTTTTTCACGAAAACTGCAAACTCATATATCTTACAATATGGAATAACATTATAAAATTAATATAAGACCTGTTTGGTTCTTTGCTGTGGTGACTGAGAGTAGAGCAAACATAGGAATGAAATGAACAAAATGTATGTCATCTGTTAAAAAGTATCAGCATAAAAAAGTTTTAGTGGCTGAGAGTAGATAAATGACGGCAAAGGGTAAATAGTATACTGTCGAGATTATTTTTCCTTGAATCGCTATAAAAGAACGATCTTGTCAATTTAAGGAAATAGCATTAAATATCAAATGCAATCTTGAGACATGATTTTATATATTTTTCCAAACGTACAGGTTCTTGAGATTCTCCGAAAGATATAAGCGAACGTTTACCAGGACCGGTTCTGTTTCGTGGCCACCGCACACAGGCGGCCGGAAAAGAAAGAGGTGACCAAAATCCACTTGCAGCTTTTATTCCTTCGATTATACAATATTTTGTACTTTTTTTTCTATTATTGAAACACTACTTCCATTTATTTTTATTTTTTTTACATTAATGCATAATATATTTCCGTACATAATGATATACATGATCTTAGTTGAATTTGCACACAGTAAAGATAGTTTGCACACAGTAAAGCTCCACAAGCGTTCATTCTGTAAAATAACATGACAATCTGCACACAGGCAAACGAACATCTAGAACCGACCTTGACGCGTACTGCATATAAACAACACAATAATCGAATACACTCCTCAAAACATTATCTTTTTAGTTTTATGAGCATTTTTCGACAACTGAATAGACAGGTACAGATGAATGAGAAAGCTAAAAGACTTTGTAAAGAGTTGATTATTTGAACTCCAATTAACCGAACTGTCCTATTATCCGAACGCTTTAGGCCCCTGCCATTCTTTCTCTCTTTTTATCTAAGAACATGTGAAATCGAAAGCATTTCCCCGATGACTGTATCGTATAACAAGAGAATAAAAACTCATGAACTAAAAAAAAATGAAATCAAAGTCAAGACAACATATGTAAAACTTCTTTTTCTTCTATTCTAACCCCTTTCCCTTCGCAATAGTCTTTTCCTTTGTGCCTCTTGCTCATAGACGATTCTTTTAACCTATCTATTCCCTATTAAATTTGATAAAAATATACGTTTCCTTTACTTAAAAAAAAAAAAAAAAAAAAAAGTTATGCATATAGATATCTATAATTTTTCCTCTCACACAACCCCTTTTCCCTACCACTGGATAGAAATTTCAAACTATCCTTTCGTGTTTCTCTACGCGTTCTCTCTACGTGTATATTAAAAAAAGCCACCCAACACCTCCCGGGAATTATTCGTAACTCGCGTGAAAGAAAGGATTTTTATTAAACTTTTTGTCCTTTTACCTTCATTTGTTTTTGATTAAGATACTCCATTTTTTTATCGAATAAGTATGTTGGTTGATCCTAATTACACGAAATTTCCTACAAAATTCCAGTAATTTCCACATTGATGGCATAAAAATTTCCTTTGCGTGCAAATTCAGTTGTACGAAATTTCCCTCGCCTAACCGGGGCGGTCACCTAACTGAACACCCCGAAATACTCTAAGGAGACGCCAAGCCAATCGCAATTGTTGGGATCTAAAAGTCGATCCCAACAAGTTTGGATAATCGGCGTTCTTAGGTCAGTTCTGGTTCGGTGAACATTTCAAAGTTTGTGCTAAGGGACAGTGTTGTAGTCCTAAGAAAAAAAGTGGGGGCACGCTCATTTTTGACGAAATTTTACCTAAACTTATCGAATTCATTAAATGTAATTATTCCTTAAACAACCAATAAACTAATTTAACCATCATTTTTTTATTAGTTAATTAAAATGAGCTCATTGTTAAATTATTGATTACTTGTTAGTAATCTAAACTAAGTCTTTTTGATCAACCGTGTAAGCTAATTAAATTGTTGTTGCGAACATGTATATCGGATTTGTGTGCTTGGCTCGAAGCCGTCTTATAAATCTCGTCAGAAGAACAGCACAAGGGGGGGGGGTTGCCCTCCATGGTGGTCTTTCTAAGGGGTCCTAACCCGTATTCACGCTAAGTTTCGGAAAGAACCACGAAAAACTCCGAACTGTTACGGACGCGCGATGGGAGCTACTTAATTTTTTCTATTTGCATTTGTCAACAATCCATTGTTGTTGTTGTTATTGTGAACACGTATAGCGGATTTGTGTACTTGGCTCAAAGCCCGCTTATAAATCCTCCTCAGAAAGTCCACACAAGGGGGGGGGTGCCCTCCATGGGGGTCTTTCTAAGATGTCCTAACCCGCATTCACGCAAAGTTTCGGAGAGAACCACGGAAAACTCCGAACGGTTAGGTCGACGGACGCGCAATGGGAACCGAACCCGGGACCTTCACACTTCGCCTATCTACCATTTACAGTAACATAAGTACTGTGCCATGGTGAGGCAACAATCCAATGTCAGTCAAAGTGACAGATTATCTTTTGGATTGGTACATGACTATTCGCTACCTCGATTTTCACTTTTCGCTACCTCGATTTAGTCACTTTTTCAGCCATTCGGAAAGGCATATTTTACTAAAAGTGCATTCACGAAGATTTCTGTTCTATTATGGATATGTTTTCACTACTGAAGTGTTTAAGAAACCCTTACAATTCCATTTGTAAAGTCTATTCAAACAGTCAAAAGTTTCCTTTTGATTTTTATACTGATATATTTGCTCTCGCGCGAACAAAACGAAAATTTTAATTTCTTCACAGAATTTTTAAAAAGACCTTGTATATGAGCGTCCCCCCTAAGAATAAAAAGTGGGGGGACGTGTGGGCTGAAATGAAAAAGTAGGGGGACGCCGTCCCCCCGCGTCCCCCTTCGACTACACCACTGCTAAGGGATCCTGCTATTTCTCACATATGTTGTTCCAGCACGATATAGTGCTAACACAAAATACTATATTCCTCCTTTACATATTCAGCCCACTTCTACTGAAATGAGGGGAAGAAATAGAAGTAGCAAAATTGTAAACACCACACGTCTTGTTCATGCCACAACCTTTCTTGCTGCCCTTCCTGCTGCCCGCGCTCCCTCCTGAAGGGATTTTGAAGGTTGTAAGAAGAGAAGTACAGCAGAATGTAAAACCCTCACCCCCGCTTTTGGAGCTGCCGCAAAAGCATTTCCTGGAAGAAAAGCAGCAGCGAGAAGAGAAGAGGGAATGGCTGAATGTGTAAATGAGGTGATAGAAATTCGGAACTCTTTAAATGTCCAATTCAAATACCTAGAGCTCAGTGGACTTATTTGGATTATTGTATTTAAATATCTCTTATCTTTTGTTAATTTTGTTTTTTTAAAAACAATTGAAAACGTTTGCTTACGGTATCATCCAAAGAATGTACCTATCCTATCATTGTTATTATGGTCTATTTATTTAAGATCCATCAAGAGATGAAGAGATGTTTAAATAGCTAAACTTTTTGTTGTACTAAGGAAAGAAAGTTACATTTCTCTCTAGTATACATTTCTCTCAGTGCAAAGAAAGAAAAATACATTTTTTAATCTAAAACTTTTGATAGTTCGAACGAAATATTTTGATGGAATTCTCTCAACAAAATAGTTTTCTAAGTAATGCAGTTATTTGAAAGATTCATCTGAAAATCATGCATTAGTTCTTATAACTTCTATTTAAAATGACTTTTTGTTTTTTATGGTTATCTTACTACGTTTTTTTTTTTTTTTTTTTTTTTTGCACTCACATTTCAAATTCATCGCTTTCCAAGTTTCACCAATTCTGCTACCACAAATTCTGCAATTGTGAAAATTGTTTCGTTTGACTATTATGATTCCTTGAAATTATTACGATCCATCTTTGTAAGGTTTTGTTACATAAGGTGAACGTAACAACATATTCAGCAAGGTTCAACCATGTTCACAAACATAATCGACAATCGCAAGAATTCCACTTCGTGTTACCTACGTTCCGCTCGTACATTCGCACCAGGGCAGTCACACATTTCTGTTCTTCGTCAGTCGAAAATTTCATTCGGCAAAAACGACGTGCTGCAGCAAGATTTTTTAAAAGAAAAAAAGAACTACTATTACATTTCGGCACGGGGAGGTCTTGTCATTCAGTCTGGCCTCCTGTGCAAAACCCCACAAAAACTAAACAGCTGACGAAGAGCCACAACAGAGGAGATGAAAAGAGGGAGTGAGAAGAGTCCGGAGGGAGGGGGGGAGGGAAGAGCAGAGATTTTTCTTTCAACAAGTGCCTCACTTTGCCTGTCAATCATGAACGTGAAGCAGCTAATAACAGCATCTTTAGAAATCCGAAGAGTTCAAAGCAGGCCGCCGCAACAAGTGCAGAATTGTTGGCTTTCGAGGGCTTGGAAGCCTCAAATGCACCTCGTTTGAGTGACTTAATTAAGACAGGGCGTGGTGAATGCTTGAAAGGAATTGCTGTATTTGCACGAAATATGTGTTTTACTTTATGTGTGTAATTGCTTACCACGTCTCATATTTCAAGAACAAACTCCTCCGAGTTCAGAATTATGTTTACTTTGCATTATTTTTTTCCCCCCTTGGAAGTTCTTGAAGTTCGAAGAAAAGAAACATGCAGAATTCTGGATACATTGTTTTACGTTAGCAAGAATAAGCAGAGGATGAATATACAATTGAAAGGACAAGGGAGTATTGAGTTGTTATACTATTTTTTTTTAAATTGGAAAAAGTAATTACTTTATTATTCCAATTACTATTCAGCTGTTCAATATAGCTTGCACATAGGAGTTGTTAAATACAAAGTACAACTTTTGTAGTTAATAGGTTAAAATTTCAATTTAATAGGTATTCTAGTATATTTAATGGGGGAAAAAAAGAAAGTTTGTTTAATGTAATTCAATTTTTCTGGTTAAAAATCTAAGTAAGCTCCAGATGTATTTTCTCTCTACCAATATATATTTGTATCAAAAATATGACCTTTTACTGCGTATTAAAAAAATAAATGTATCTGGGATTGTTATATGAAAATTTTGTTTCAATAGCCCAAGAAGAAATATTTATTTTCTTAAATTTACTTACGTACTTGAGTAACTATGTACAGAATACTATCTACTCACTTATCATTCATGAGTTTTCATAATTTGTAAATTAGTTTTTATTCGTTCTCATGAGCTCTTCCAAAGCTAGTCAACAATTTTCGATTCTTGTAGTACTTCGGCTGTAACTATTTTGCTCATTTTTTTTTCAATTTTCCTATGTAACATTTCGATGAATCACTTATATATCAAAGTAATTGGAACTGCACATTTAGCTTTGGAGCTAATGCTGGTAAGATTTTTTTAAACTTATGTTTTAAATTATGAGTAGACAGTTTAACGGGGGAAAAAAAAAAAAAAAAAAAAAAAAAAAAAAGTCAACCGTTTCATTTTGTCCCCGTTGCAAATCGACTCTTTTGCAAAAAAATGGACCCTCGCATGCAATTAGACATCGCAGAAAGCTACTCGGCAGAAGTGCAAAATAATATGTGCATTTATCATCTCTGGCTTTATGGTTAGTCCATTTTAATTAAGCAAAGCCATAAGTCATCCCCTTACGCATCTGGTGTGTTATGCCCTGCTTTTTCACGCCCGTTCTCTGAGGAATGTCAAGACTGCGAAATCAACCGGATGGTTGGATATTCGAAAACGAAAAAAGAAATAAATGAAATAAAATCATTTATAAGAGGGGGGGGGGATAAAGTCGCGTAAAAAATTTCGGAAGCAAAAGAGTGTCTCATGCCGTCTTCGTCAACAAGTCATCGCTCAAACGGGGGTGTCAGATTTGGGATCTCCCGTCATTAGCGGGCCACCCTTTGATCTCAGCCGTCTCTGAGCAACAACAAGGGGTTAATTTTAGATGACGATGTGAGGCCCCTTTGTGGGACCGGGTAATTCAAGTATTCACATCCGTTCCAGCAGCGAAAAGAATTACCAAAAAATAACAATAATAATAAAGAAAAAAATTGAAGGCGCTGATGACTCTATCTGAAGTGACAAACGACGTTCTGAGTGAGTTGTTAAACGCTGAGTGGGCAATGACACACAGCAAATGGTCACTTAATATAAGATGGCTGCTCAATATCAGTCCAGGAATAAGGGCATTCTTTAAAATTTGTTTATTCTGTGGAGCCGAAGCGAGAAAGTCTAAATTTAGAAGTAAAAGGAACATTCTCTTCAATGGCTAGACTTTCTTACAATTAATTGACTGCAGCAGAAACTAAAGTACTCTGGACTTTGTACACAGTTCTTGAGAAGCTTTTTTTATAGTCTTAACATTTGCAAAAATGTGACTAGTTTAGAGAAAGACATTATAAATATTTTTTTTAAGTTTATGAATTATGATTTTTTTTTTAATTTACACTTTTAAGTCTGACCAAACCAGGAACCGCGCAATATATTTGTATACAAGTGTAATCATTTCGTCCTATATTGGTATTGCAGGAAGAACAAATTTAGAATCAAGCCGACTTCTTTCCAGTATTGAGGGTTGACGGGAACATTTAACTCAATCCTCAAACATTCGTCGAAGGTTACAGCGACTTACATAGTGTACATACAGTAGCGGATCCAGGGGAGGGGCTAGGGGGCTTCAGCCCCCCCCAAAAGAGATTGCTAAAGGGTAACATTCTGATTTGTTATACACTTTAAGTAAATATAATGATCTTTTTTTACAACTTAGCCCCTCCCAAAAAGTTTTACATTACTTTAGACTAAAATTTTGCTTTATTGTACATTTTGTTTGGGTTAATTAAGGTTTTTTCAAAATTTAGCCCCTCCCAAAAAAAATTTCTGGATCCGCTACTGTGTACATACATGCTCAAATCATCCGATAGCAAGAAGTCGCTTCCCCTTTTGCTGAAGATGGAAGAAATTACCTGGAAGGACAGAAATAGCTCTAAGCGACACGTTCGGTAACATGAACTGCCCTTTATTAGTTAATAAACAGCTCTTTAACTTCCTCCTGCTGGTGAGATTCTAATTTGGAAATGTTCGGAAGAGGCATACTAACCGCTCCAAAATCGAAATGTCATATTCCTCGTCTAGAGCTGCACTCTCCATCGTCCGGCAATAAAAAAAAACAATCGTTAAATTACAAGATTTTTTTTTTTTTTTCCATAAAGACGTTTCACTTCTTATCTAAATTAAACAAGCTTTGATGTTTTAATTGATGAAGAAAGAGAAAAACTTTGAGAAATTTCAATCCCACAATCAATTAAGCATTAAAGATGTAAAGATTTGCTGAAAAACTGCATGTATTGAGAGCTTGACAATTATTTCATGAGCGATAATTCAGCTCAACCAAGGCCCTCTTTCTTTTTACGAACTCCATAAAATATGCAAGCACATTAAAAGAGCCCAATTTATGAATGAAGTCTCTCTTCCACAACGATATCATTCAGCCACACATACTTTACAACCCGATAGCAGCTCATGGCGTAAGCATCTACCACTGCCGCCATAAAAAAATAAAAAGACGCAATGAAACAACGAAAAAGTAATCAACATATTCAGCATTTTGACCACCTACATAGCTTCTCGGAGTGGCGCGGCAAGCTGTTCGTCCGTCCAAGCGTCCATTTTGAAGACCACCCACTGGGCGAGGGAGCCTCGTTTCGAATGACAATGACTGTTATTAAAGGGCATTACGCGGTTTTGAAGATTCCTGTCATCTTGGATTGCCGAGCAGCGTTACAATGATACGTAATAACAACATCCAGCATCATCACTGTCACTGAGAGTCTTCACTTTGTGCAGTGGGAGGGCGGGATCGCTAGGCACACACAGTTGCCACAATGGATTTTTCATCTTCTGGGTAGGAGGAAGCGGACGGACTCTGGAGTCTAATGTGTTTATTATATGTGTACGTCAAGCGTAGCTCGTTCTTAACCAACAGTATTAAATGATAGAGATTGTGTACACACACACTAATGAAAGGAAAAAATCAGGTGGTTCGGGAACTGTGGGAAATAATCTAGGATTAATTTTCAATCGTGGTTCCCCCCCCCCTCCCCCCCTGATGAGGTTTAAAACGAAGGTGGGGGTGGGGTAAGGGTCACCTTAATGGCGGTTAAATAATCTGAGGATATTTATGTAAATAAAAATAAAAATTAGATATACTTTTAATGCATTAAATTGACGTCAAATTTTAGGTTTAGGCTGTAGTTCGAAGAAAAAAAAAACTCTGTTTTTAGTCTTGGCACACCAACTGAAATAAACTAATAGAAGCATGGTTTCAAAAAAATTCCAGATGGTTCTTCATAAGCTGCTTAACACACTGTAATAAGTGGAAAAGCTGTGACTTTTGTGAAATTTTCAGAAAAAATTCTTAAACATGGATTTGAGCTGCAAGATTTTTCGAAGAATGACACGTTTTGCGAAAATTTCTGATTTTAAGAATTTTTCCTAAAAGTTTTGAAACTGATGCAGATTTATCGTTTATTTCAGTATGTAGTACATCTTGTAAAGAGACAGTTTCAAAATTTGGAAGAGCCTGACATAATTAGTTTATTTGTACTTATGTACCAAAATCACATGATTTTTTCAAGCTACACCGTTAATGGTCTGCTGTAAATACTGAAAAAACAATTTTTCATTCAATTTATGAAACAAATTCAATATTATTCATTCAATAGATATGTTCTTCTCGAAAATAATTTTGCTTACGATACATCAAATTACAATTTATAAATTTAATGAAAATTAAATTTGAAATTATTAAAATTAGGATATAAAACTAGGCTTTGACTTCAAATTGATTAAAATTAGACTTAGTTTCTAGATAGAGCTCTTTGGTGTAGTAAATACAAGTACATCACACACACAAATATACACACACGCATGCTGAAAGAGTAAAGAAAAGCGTATCAATGGAGCTACACTTTTAAAAACCCGTGTTAATAGGTTTTCATTTGCATAAAGCTTAAGACGTCAACAGTCCAGTCCGCTGTTAACATTTTTTGTAATCAAAAGCGCACTAAATGTATGTCTGACAATCTGAGCAGAAATCAGTTATGACATCTTTGCAGAATCTTCGATTTTACTGCAGCTGCAACCAAGGTATTCTTTATAAGATCACACGTATACGTCAGTAATACTTTGCAGTGGCTGACGGACGGAATTGACAATTACTATGTTTACTCACGCAATAGTCGCCTTCGCGTAATAGTGGCACCCCCGTTTTGAAGAAGAAAAAAAAATCGTCAAAATAATTTCCCCGCTTAAAAGTCGCAGTCGCTTATTTGGCCTTCATCTAGAAAATTATCAGCTGTACTCTTTCCAGAACTACAGTGTTACTTATATCTTCAGTGAAAGTGATTTATTATAAAACAGGTATTACGCTATTGGAAGTTTTTGCCAAAATTTTCACTAGGATTATTTGTGAATTTGTTTATAAAAATATTACCATAAAAAGAAAAATCCCTTTATTTTGTATACAACGGTAGAAAAAACTATTTAATAAACAGCACATAGTCTGGAAATGTTTGTTAAGTAACTAATTTTACTATAATGTACTTTTTTTATAGCAGTAATGTTTTAGCATTAGATTGTACAATATTGTGAAGTAGATTTCCCCGCATGATAGTCGCACTTAGACTTTTACAATAGAAGATTGGCAAAAAATGTGCGAGTAAACACATATCTTCCAAGTGTCATTAACAGCAAGATAATGCTAAGCCACAGTACACAACCCTGCGATGGTGCCTATAAAAATATGAAGCCCTTCCAAGGCAGACCATTTCTTTATTAAACATCAGCGTCGCCAACTTCATTGATATGAAAACAAAATTTTAATTTTGGGAAATTTTAATCCAGCATACTTGATTTACCCTTTACTACAGCCATGTCACCTTCCATGGACAGCAAAGATCAAAGCTTCATTAGCGTTGACGTATCTGTTGTCATTTGCCATTGAGAATCTTCAATAAATCTAATAAAATTCAAATTCATGCAACAAAAAACACACGTATTCCACGGCATGTTTGTTAATGGTGAGGATAGAGAAATCTCTGGAAAGATGAGAAATTTATGGCGCATCGTAAAAGTCTGCGAATGAAGAGGTCAAGCCGCCGTCACTTTGGAGTTTATTTTCTGATTTATTCTGCCGTCGCTGTCCAAGTGAGTAATGCCCACCAGCAAGATGGATGCCTGTTTTCGGAAATGCATGAGACAGCGTTAAAATTGTGTATCACCACCGTGATGTGTTTCATCTTTTCTTAGATTTATGGTTATTCATCTCCTCGAGCATTTACGGGAAGAGAATAATTTATCAGAGGGTTTTTCACTATTTTTCTGGTGATGTATAATTTTGCCCGTATTCATAGACGTTATTAATTTACACAGGCTTGTTGTAATCTATTTGAATAGCAGAGAGAATTTCAGCAAAAATAAAAATATAGCTCATATGAAGTTTTTCGAATGGTACATTTTATGCGTTAGGCTTTTTAATTTTTTTATTTCCCCGTGCTGCCCTAATTAATTAAATATTTTAAATTAATTTATTATATAATCTTCTCCAATAACCTTAATAACATTGTATGTACTTTTCATAACATTGTATTTTCCAAAGCTAATAAATTTCTTCCAACCCATAAAATATAAGTTCCTTTATTAATTAAAACAAATCTGAAGAACTGTCTAATATGTTATGAAAATCTTAATTTAGATCTTGTTCTTTATTTTACAGCTATTTAATGATTTATGTAATATTTTAGATGTTCATTTGTAAAGCAGCGTAGGTTTTTTTTTTTTTTTTTTTTTCTAGGATGAGATTTCGTCCTATCTAGAGAGCTTCTTCTCTTATTCTTGAAATAGAAAATCTAATGATAGGTTGGACTTAAGCAACACACTCTTAGCCCCCCGACGTCAATGCTGCATTTTCCCTTTCACTATTTTTTCGCTTTATCACCAACTTTATTGAATTTACTATGCACCAGTTTTCACATGTTCCAGTAGAAGTTGTGATACGCATTTACCATTGAATGGCTGAGTGGATAAGACACTGAAAATGATAGGTGGCTGAAAAGTGAAGTTCCGGGATGCTGGCCTACCGCGAGGCTGTAGATCTAAGGGTCTGGACATTTGGGTGGTTTTCTACAAATTCTAACGTGAATACGCGTTAGAACCCCTTAAAAAAGTCCACAGCCCAAGACAAACCTGATAACCCTGATGTCGGTTTGTCCTAAAAACAATACACTCTCACACCATTAAATGAATGTAAGTAAATATTTAAAAGAAAATTAATACTTCTTTCAAAAGCAACTTACCTACCTATTACGATATTTTCTGAAATAGTCACTCACGAAAGTACAATGAAGGAAAGTTTCTGGAAGTGACAATACATGCAGAATGTTTACATTACATTACATATGCTATTTTGAATACAAGAATCGAGTTTTTACAAAGGGGAATAAAAGCTGTTTACAGCTCACATTTTCGCAGAACATTTTGTGCTATGAAAAATAAATATTTAGATTTTCTAGAATGTTCACCATCACCAGATGGTATTTATAGCTTTGATATGAATTTTGGTGCGACACGCTGAACTTTCAGTTTCAAATGTTGTAAGTTTTCACAGAAAAGCTGATTTTCTGTCTAGCTTTTAAATGTCGGTTGGAAATCTTGAAATTGATGTTAAGTCAAGTAGTTGGTAAAAGGTATTGAAAATTGGATACTTGTATTCTCCAACTGCAAATCCAGATTTCAGAAGTGGAAAAAATTCCTTCAGAAAATAAATCTTTCCTACAAGGACAAAATTTATTTAATTGCCAAAAAAAAAAAAAAAAAGACTTCTCTCATGTCACCGAATAGATCCTTTTTGTGCTTTTTCATAGATTCTTTCACCATTCAAGTCCTCATGAGAAGGGGTATAGCCTTTAAACATTGCCATTCTCACAGAAACTGCAAATGACTAGTGAGAGACTTGGGGAATCACGGATTTAAAGCGCATTTACACCACATGCACCAGGGAAATTTTCAGTGGTCGTTTGGGAATCGAAATCGGAAAGTTCCTTCCAAAATCTGCCTTTTCCTGCTGTGGGTAGCTTTTATTGGCAGTACGAAGTGTTGTATTTCTCGTCTCCTCTTGGATCTCAGCTCCCAATTTCAAGGACCTAAGAGGCTGTGAAGTAGTCTTTTTGGAGGGTGATGCAAACAACGCCTTGCAATTTGGCATTGTGAAAGCAATCTCGAAAGTGTTTTATTTGTCGTCATCAGGGGCGAGATAAATGAGCATGTAAATATCATCCCCGGAGGTACAGAACTTTCAAAAGGTAATCTTTTTCTTGAAGCTTTTTATTTTAGTAAATTCAAAAGTAATTTTTTTTTTTTTTTTTTTTTTTTTCTGAAGGCTCCTTGTATGTTTACACTATCACGCAATAAACTGAAATCATTCGGGAAGTCTTTGGAAACTAACTGCACTAAATAAACTTTTTCTAGTTTCCAACAGATTATAAACTGAAAACAGCTTGTTTAATAACAGAGCCAATGTTTACAAAATAAATAAATAAATAAATAAATAAATAAAAATGACAAGTTTACTATTTTATATAAAAATTATACACACAATTCTTTTATCCTCTCGTGGATTTTTTTTTTTTTTTTTTTTTTTTTTTTTTTTTGTTCTACATAATAGACATTAACACGGAACTGTAACAGAATTTTCAGCAGCATCATTTTATAGGTACGAAGGACCATTTTCGAGAGCGGCTTGAACATTCAGAAAGATAAGATAGAAATTTAAATGCATTTTATTGAGTTACATCTCGGAGCCATATGTAACACATAATATGCTGCGCTTTTATCTCTATTTTCCCCCTTTTTCTAAATATATAGCACAAAAATAAGAACTCGAAATCGAAATTCCGATAATATAGAGGGAAATATATCTTTAAAAATAGCGGGCCATTTGCTGCCAAATTTATTGCACTGTTCATCCCTTCGTACATGTATTATAGAAAGGAAAAAAAATAGCGCCCGAAAAAGAGGGGAAGGAAAAACGCCCCAAAATTTTTCCGCCAAGAGCCTGTAATCCTAAATCACAAAAATATTGATAGGCTCAAAGAAAAGGGCGACAAGAGCAACATGATGCTTGCAAGATCAAAGGCACCGCGTAATCCACTATAAATAAAAGGTTCAAAAAAGAAGTAGGAAAAGGAGGGGGGATCTTAAACGGTAAAAGCCTACAACGCTCGACCCCCCCCCTTCTTTTTCCCTTCATATCTTACTTTTAGGCCCAATGACTGTGCACAGAGCACTTTTATGGAGAGTCATAACTGCATATCATTCCTGGAAAACGTTGCCGACAGGTCATGCCGCATTTGGCAATTTATGACCGTTTTTGGCGACGGGAATATTTTTAGGGATTTATAGTTTCAAGGGAATATTGCGGTGAATTAGCACAGCTGCATTTATGAAATACGGGTGTGAAATAAGATATATTTTTGTGAAGGCTTTTCAAGAAAAGGAATAGCTTAATCTTTGGAAGGCATAAAAGCGGCCCCGCGTTTGCGAATAGCTGGGTGATGAGCTGTGTTGGAGAAAAATGTATTCGTAATGTTGTTTCATTTCAGAAAATCGGAATTTTAATAAAGTCAGAAGCGTTGGCGAAACTGAATAGGGGAGAAAAGACGAGCCTGAGCTCATTTTTTAAAGTCTAATCCAGAGCGTGAAAGTTAAGTTTTTTAATAAATCGGATCTTTCGATTTTATTGTTTTTATAATATAAACTTCATAAGTCTGTGCAGCTTAAGTTAGACATTTTAATAAAATGTACGCTCTTTCTAATTTTATATGATTATATTTAGCAAAATATTGTGATTGGATTTTTCCTTGGAAGATTTCTTTGAGTAATTTGTTGAGAAACTAACTTTTATGTAGTATTTTGTCATTGCAGGTCTATATATAAAATAATCTAAGAGTAACGTACAGGAGAGATTTTTGGCACTGTTATACACACAAGACAAAACAAGCTTTTTTTCATGTTGTTCAAAAAGGTATTGTTGATCCAAAATATTCAATGGCCATATCACATCAGTTCACTTGATAGTTCAAATTTAATGCCTCTGCTTTGTTCTATGTTGATCTATCTGCAACACATTAAGACAATTAGTAAAGTAATAAAAACTTTTTGAGTATCTATTGTTTTAATTTATGAAACCTGAATTCCCATGCTTTAAAAATTGCACTGCATGGAAGTCTTTTGATTTATGACGATAAAAAGAAAAGGTCTTTCTATAAGAAGAAAAAAAAAATGCATCTCCGAATAACAGGAAATACTGATATATGTGGAGCTCTGTCCATAGTCCTAAATAACTGAGTTATAAAGTGATATAAGATATAAGGCACACCTTGTTCATGTTAAATTGAGAGAGGCTGGAATGCCTTTCGCGCAATTATTTCTTAAGAAATGCTGTTAGTTGGCAAGTATTACTAATCTTCCATAATAAAGCAGCTAAAGACCTCCGCTTTGATTAAGGTGGATGCACAATCAGTGGAAGTTTAGTGGTTCAAGAAAATTATAGCTTAAATCTCAACCCAGCAAACACACACAGATTCTCTGAACGTCTATTAACGTTCAGAAGACGTTTTCTGAACGTTAATAGACGTTCAGAGAACCTGTGTGTATTTGCTGGGAAGTATCTAAAATCCATTGCCATTTCTTCAGTTGTAGAACTTGCACAAAATTGCTATATTCTTCATTCTATTATTTCCATTCTACGCCAGAACTAGGCTGTAAATCGAGGTAACTCATAAGAATACACTTCGTTGAATTTAATCAAAATTTTGTTGATTCAACCAAAATTTAATTGGAATTATTTTAAGCAAAAAGTGTTGCTGAATAACCAAATATTTGTTGGATCAACAAAAGTTCCGTTGATGCAGCAGAATTATTAAATCGCATTTACGCGAACAAAATTTTGTTCAGTTTTACAAAATTTCTTTCTCCACGAGCAGTTTGCGAACACTAAAACTTCCATGAAACATCAGACACCAAGTTGGTGCTATCGTGGCAGATTGTAATAATTAATAATTTCACAATCGGTGATAGGAAGATAAGATGAAGATTCGTTGAAATATATTTGAAAGCACTCATTATTAACAGTAATAACTAGTAGAAACACGACAAGCACTTGAGTCCTACTGCTTTTGGTAGAAAACAAAGAATAGTTTGCTAAGTTAAAGAGTCTGTCAGACTTCTCTATTAGTCCTGCCTGACTAAACATGTGTGTGCCCCTATAATGACAGGCTCAAATTTTGTGCCCCTGGTTATGTTCCTAAGGTACGAACCCACTGGCGTAGTCACGGGGTGGGGTTAGGGGGGGTTAGAACCCCCCCCCCTCATGAGGAACTTTTTTTTTGGTATACAAAATGCATTTTCTTCACTTTCTAATCACACACACACACGTATGTATATATTTGAGTTGCGGCAGTCGTAACCCTCCCCTATGAAAAATTTCTCTTTACGCCACTGTACAAACAATATGTGATGTGCCCGTTTGATAATGAGGAACTGCTTTGAACATGTTCGACGAATTGGAATGCCTAGTATATAAAGTCGCACATGTGACGTAATGAGTCTTTGACAATAAGTGCAGTACCCCCCTACCTTGAATGTTAGCTTCACGCATCTCTGAAATAAAACACAGATGAAAACTTTTTGTAAAATAAGATTTTACTTGGAATCGGTTTCTCAAATACGTCATTCTTATATAAGCTATTTCTCGTGTAATCAAACTTATTTTATTTAGTCTACTACGTAGACTTATTTATTTTATGTTTATAATTGACACTGCATGAACAATTTCAAAATAAAGCCATATATTTTCATTTCGATGATGGAGTCTTAAAATTGGAAGTGCAAATAATAAAATATTTTTTCAAATTAATGTTCAATGTTCGGTATTTGAAAATAGAATGACACTGCAGTTGACTAAAAGTTGGCCTTAGCCAACGCCTCATGAAATTTTTAATTGATGAGTTCATTATTCTTATGGCTCCGTTGACAGTCGGCGTCTGACGCTACCCTGGCAAAAGGAGTTAGATCGCATAAGTGGGAGGCGCACTGTACAGGGGCGTAGCCAAGGGGGGTTAGGAGGATCACAAGCCCCCCCCCCCGCTATGAAAAATTTCTGGCTACGCCATTAACACTGTATATATAATGAAGCAATGATATATACACTACATACGTTAAGGTAAAGACGCTTGTTAAGGTTTTGTACATGGTTAGCAAAATACTAATTCTCACTAGTGAATTTCCTGCGTAGCATTCATTCTACTAGTTTTTAGGCAGGCGAACATTGTTACTTTCATTTCATTGATGTGCTTCTCATTCGCCTGATTAAATTCGTCCATACTAAAATTGGTAATAAATAGGTGGACTTAGATCAGTCAGGAACACAAGAAATTCAAGCTAGTCAGTCAATAAAATCCCCTCTCAACAAGACCGTTTTTAAAAGCCTTGCTATTGACAGACACAAGCACAAGCACTTAGACAGAAAATATGTCTCCGGTGTTTTCTTTTCTAAAACAAGATTATTGCTCTTTCCACAGAAATGCACATCATAACTTACCCAGCTGTTTCAGCGAGCAGCTATCATAATCTTTGCCTTTATTTTCGCTAGGCGGTCTCTCATCTTGTGGCATGGAAACACTCGGACGTAAATTGTGTCTCCCCAAGCAATAGACCTGACAGATTTGTTGTTCATTAGGGTGCATTTAGATCTCTTGTCGCAGACATCAGCTGTCGGGCGTAGATTACGGACCGACTGGAGCTATTTTGAAAATAGGTTTGTTATCGTGTTCGGCTCCCATCCGCTTGAAATATATGGCTCATTCTTTTAAGTGCTAACTGAAGTTCTTTTTTAATGAGTGGCGTCTTAAGTGCTTATTTACGGAATTAGAATGTTTGAAGATTTCCGGGAGGTGATTTCTAGCACCAGTAGATCGGTTCTGAACATGAGAATCTAAATTTTGTAATACGCCTAAGCACAATACAAATTATAAATCTATAATAATAAAAATAAATGTTTGTAAATCTGTCTGTCTGCGGTCTCCAGACAAACCTACTGCACTCAGAACTCTGAAAATTTGAATATATAATCCCATGAGTCCGATAATGTGCACCTGAGAATCAGATTTTTAAAATTTTAATCACTTTTTTAATTATTAATTAAAAACTGTTCTAAAACGGAGATTTTCTTACCCTGTGTTACGAATTTTGGGAGCAACCCGCTGTTCTGGGGTTTAAAACAGTTTAAAATTCGTATTCTACGCGTTAAATAGTTAAATTTTGCTTTTTGTTGCATCAATATAGAATGTTCTGGAAATCTCTGGTTCTATGGGTCGTAGGTCTTCGAAAACCTAATTTTTGGGGACTTATTTTTGGCGCCAATTTTGGCGATATTTCGCCAAAACTCGCCAAGTTTGACGATTTTTCTGTCATTTGGCGCGTTTTTCCTAATGGGACCTTTTCATGAAATTTTTTATGGTACTTTTCATGGTATTTAATACGTTTAATGACCTAACATTTCCTAATTTTAAGAAATTTAAATCGAAAATTGTGGATTTTACAAGATAATTTGCTTAATTGGATGAAATATTTAATAACTCCAGCAATTTTAATGCAAATTACACGATATTTCTGGGGGAAATATATGACGGCCACGGCAGTGAGTTATCTTTAGTGGTGCGTTTGTAAGTACGTACCTGAAACTCTGGAACCATTATCTGCACATTCTGTTATACAATTGCGGCCTAGAGTACTAATCTGGAGTTGCAGTTTACATGTCAGATTTTGTAAATTGCATAATTTAAGGGGTTCACGGGCAACGCCGTGCGGGACTGCTAGTGTTTCAATAAAATAAGTTTGTATCAGATACGAAACACATTTAAGAGGAAAATACACTCTACATACATATTGAAGAACACGTAGTTTCACTTTTCTTTAGAAAAGACCATCCACAAATCAACAGCGAAGCAAGAGAGCAAATGCAAAACATGTATAGAGCGAAATTGTGATTAACAGAATTGTCAATTCGGAGAAAGAAAAGAAACGGCTGATAGATTAAGAATCCAACATGATAAAGATATTCGACGGAATTATAAGTAAAATAATATGTGAATTATAAAGAAAACATTAAAACAAAACAGGAAATGAAACAAAAAGCGTTTAAAAATCATAGATTAATATAACATAGCAAATACAATGGTTACAATTTAATTTTTATAAGTCAAAAATGTTTGCTTTCGACGGTGATTACTAGTTTTAAACGGTTATTCGTAAATATGCACTTCCATTTAAAAAAGACGTAGGAAATAAGCTAAAGATATGTTTCACCTAATATTTGACAATAAAAACATTTCTTAAAAAAGTCAAGTATCTTATACAATCCTAAATTCTTGTAAATTATATTTAGCAAAGTAACACAAGTAAAACAAAGCAAAATAAAAAATGTTTTAGCCTTCTGAGAGTAACACAGGTTAAATTTTTCTTTTCTTTGATTTTACTCATTTTCGATATTGAGTTCGTTAAAAACTTTGCTTGACCAATCTAAAAAGATTCTGTAAATAATTCGAAATTACACTTACCCGCATTATTGGGTTTAGATCACATTTAACTAAGAAACACGAATCTACAGAATATTCTGAAAAGTCTTACCACTTTTTTCCCTTAGAGATATTTATTTGATTGAACTTTTAAGTGATTAAACTATTGGGTGATTTGATTTTTTGTACAGTAGACAGCAGTGGCGCACCCATGATTAAGGTCTAGGGTGGCTGGGGTTACAAATACTGCTGAACTCGGTTATAGTGACCTAAATTATAGTTATAACTATCTTATAACGTTAAAACATTATCATTTGCCTATACATTACTCACAATCACATAACTATGGGAATTTTTAGAATATTTCCTCTAAAACTGTACTGTGAACTGACATTGAGCTAAAAGTTTAAGACTTGTTTACTTTAAAAAAAAATATTATTAAACGTGACACATTTCTTGACTTTCAGAAATATACTTACGATGCCATAATTATGAGAATTTTTAGAATGTTTCCTTGGAAACTAGATTAAACACTGACATTAACTTTAATTTGAAGAGCTTTTTTTTTAATTATTAAACTTGACTCTTTTTTTTTTTTAGAGGAAGACATTTTTCGTGGACTTTCACTGAAGATCAGATATAAACTCAGAATGCCAGAACTATGAAAATTTTTAGACTGTTTCCCGCAGAAACTATACTGTGAATGGAAACAAATTTCAAACTTGAAAAGTTATTTAACTTTTGGAAAAAATTATTAAACTTGGCACGTTTTCAGAGAATTCCGCTTTTTGATTAAATTTCACTCTAGATAAGAAATAAACTTACAATGCCCGAACTATGCAAATTTTCGGAATATTTCCTCAAAAGCTATACTGTGGACTACTGTAAATCTCAATTTGAAAAATATACGTGTTTACTTGCGTAATAGTCGCACTTTTTTTGCCAATTTTTCATAGTGAAAGGCTAGATGCGACTATTATGCAGGGAAATCCACTACATAATAGCGTACTCTTTAATGCTAAAATATTACTGGTATTATAATAAAATAACTAACTTACTAAATGTTTCCAGTTTATCTGCAGTATATTAAATAATCTTTTCTTCAATTTTATACAAAAAGAGGCATTTTTCTTTTTATAGTTATATTTGCATAGACATAAATGAAAGACAAATACGTGACTGCTACTTTTATGCTGGGAGAATATTTTGACGATTTTTTCTGCTTTGATACGGGGGGTGCGACTCCGGCTATTATGCGAGGGCGACTATTAAGCGAGTAAACACGGTAGTCAGTTTTCATAAAAGGAAAAAACAAACAGCATTGCATCTCGTGGCAGACTAAAAAAATTTTCTATCAAACGTAAACGTAACTTTGAAAAATAAACTTAGGTCGCTTTATAATACATTTAAGAATGTTTTGGGGCCAAAAATATAATACATTTTGCTTTTATAAATTTCATAATTTTAAAACTTGTAATCGATAATGCAGGGGTCGCGCTGGCTTTTTTGAAAGTTTCGCCAATCCTTTCGCCAAATTAGATTTTGCCGGGCATCGAAATCCAATTGCCAATATTTTCGTCAAATCGTATTTTCTTTCGCCAAACTAATTTTATTATCGCAATTTGCGCCGCTGGCGATCGACAGCGCGACCCCTGGATAATGTACATGACTTCTGATCAAGATTTAAAATAAAATTACAGAAGAGCTATTGGAAAATTTAATGTTTCTTCAAAATCTGCGTTCCGATGTTTTATAAACATTAAGTTTATACGAGCATTTTAATTAAAAAAAAAGTAAATAAACATGCTATTTCAATTTCTGACTGGAATTCAAATATTCGCAGAAGTTTTATCGCGTTTCAATCGCGTATTATCTCAAAAACTCAACTTGCGTTCCTCTCTAGTACTTATTACAATACGTTACAGCAATTAAAGTCCATTTTATCGTTTTAATGTTAGTGTTTTAATTATATTTCTAAAATTTTTCAGGGATCTTATAAACATTAACACCACCAATTGTTACAATTGAATGAATAAAGATGGCGCGACATGCATTCTTAAATCCCAAAACCTCCTGTTTTCAAACCTGTTCCAGACGTCCTTGCGACGACGAACGCCCCTCAGTTCTTGGGGGGATTTCTGAACCCTCATTTCATGTGTACTTAATTCCTCCGACTCTCAAAAAGTATATATTTACAATTCAAGTTTTTTTTTATATTTTCCCTTCTGATTTAAAGAGTAACAAAACATGTCATTCTAATTTCATTTTTAAAATGTATAGCTATTTTTAAACATAGTTTTATTTAATACAATTATCATATCTGATCAACTGTGTTCTAGCGAAATGTGTGTACAATTTTATTTTCGAAGTAATTGTTACTTATCTAATTTCTCCCTACCTCTCATCCCCCCCCCCACACACACACACCAAAAAAGTATATATATATATATATATATATATATTTTTAGCTTTTTAAAAAATTTAATTGAGCTAGACACTCGGAAAATTTTAGAATGTTTCTTTACCATTTGCACTGTAAACTGACATTCAGAATGAACCTAGTTACGAAATTGTCAGAACAAAACAGACGGAATTTCGTGATATTTCCAAAAACGGGTAAATCCTAGACACATTTTTGAAGGCAATTTTTGCGCCTATGAATTTTTTCTAAATGTTGCACGAGACACACAGCTTTACTGTTAATGTCAGTCCATAGTGCATAGGGTGAAGATGCATTATTAATTTTTTCGAAACATCATTGTTTGTTTGTTTTTTGTAGTTGTTTTTTTTGTTTTTCTTTGAAGATGTTCCAAAGTCCCGTGACGACGATTGCTCTTCAGGTAGAACACTCCTAACAACGGAAACAACGTTAATTTCTCTGTATTGCTATTTGTTTCTATAATATTTAATTGTGAATCACTCTGAATTTATTTAATTTTCTTTTTTAAGGGAATTCCTTTCGTAAAACGATCGTCATCACAGGACTTCTTAACTGCTTAAAAAGCAAACCAATGACACTAAACACTCCAAAAAATTAATAACGCTCTTTCTTTAAACACACGATACGCTAATAGTAACAGCGAAGCTGTACGTCTTATGCAACTTTCAGAAAAAATTCATAAGCACAAAAATTGTCTACAAAAATGGGTCGAAGTGTTGTCTTGTTAAGGGAAATATTGCAAAATTCCGTACGATTAGCATCTTTTTCTTTTTTTCCTATAGGTTCATTGTTTGTAGCAGTTCACAGGACAACTTCTAAAGAGACATTCTAATTTTTAAGTCTCTAGCCCAACTAAATTATTTAAAAAGCTGTTCAGAAGTTTCATGATTTCCAAAAAGAACAGTCTTAAGGTCATCGCACCGTTCTTAAACATGCATATACCTTGTACAGCAAAGTTAAACAATAAATGTTCTACCAGAATCAGAATAAAGATGTCATTGATAGGTTCCTGTTATTCTTTACTGTTGCATACTACGAATAATTTCTTATTCATCCCTTCCACTCTCCTTTGTCATCTCCAGTCGTGCTTTCCTGTCGAATTTACTGCGAATTCGGAGGTTCAAAGACACACGTCAGTCAACGAATGCGCCATTTTTATTTTATTTATTTATTTATTTATTTTCAACCTTGAGAAGAAGCACTACGCAATCTTTCATCTTGAAATACGGTTTGCATGCAAGCCCGAATTCTACATCCCAAAGCACCATCCTGACAGATTTGTGGCCCATTAGGGTCCTCCGAAATCCCTTGTCAGTGGCATCAGCTGTCGGACGTACCTCAAATGTACCATTCTGGCTGGGGACAGACGGAAAGGATCCGACAACAAAAATAAGCCGTTCATCGTTTGGGAAATGGGAATAACAAACAACTTCATCAAAATGGTTTTTTTTTTCTTTTTCTTGGGATGAACCTCCGACAGAGGCACTGATTATGTGGGTGCTCCAGGGTTCAAACACCTACAGAAATGTTCACATGGATGCTGAGCACCCAGAAAAATTTAAGAAACAGTTTTAGTTACTTTTGTAGAAAAAAATCTATTGGTATTTCGGAGGGGGAAACATCCAGATTTCTGCAATAAGGTCTGAGTTTTTCTCTATTGTGTCACTGATCAGCATAAGATGATGGCCACGTACATGTAGTAATTCAGAATGATTCATTTAAATTACAAAATATTATACAATAATTTATCTTTTGCAAAAGTTTTTGATTCCATTTGAGTTTATAAAATGTAAAGCTATTGAAGTAAACATCATCTACTCAGATTCGTCTAAAAAATGTCTTTCTAAAGCAACAACAAAAGTTTTGCTAAGTCGGCGCCCCTGACTTCCGAAGCCAGATTTTATTACAGGCGATGCGAAGAAATGGTTAAAGTTTCTATGACCATATTTTTCTTCTCTTGGGCAATTTTAACACACCAATTTAGCAACGAGGCTGAGGAACCTTGATAACATTTTGTAATGCTGTATTATATTTGTGGTATAAGTCTGGTTTTGGACAATTAAAAAGATTGTTGTAAATTTAAGTTGTTGAGTATTAATAACAGTCCCTCTGTGTGTAAACTACAAAAAGTCAAACATTGGCACAACAGCCCCTCCGCAGGGCCAAGGCCTGCGCTGCCCAACAGCGCCTTCGCGACTATAGGCTCTGGGGGATATGCCTCGGTTAGGTGGTCAGCCTGACGTGAAGCCCCCAGTGTTTGACCCCAAGCAAGCTTGGTCCTCGCTTTATCGACCCACTCAAGGGATGAAAGGCTGAGTCGACCTTGAGCAGCCCGGGATTCGAACCCACTGGGCTTCATGTGTAAACTACATGAACAATAATTGTCACAGCAGAAGCAGATGCGCGGTCGTCTGACCTCCAAGTGATGTCACGTCGTGGGAATGCTATATTAGGTCCGATTATTTTAGGAAAATGTTCCAAACACGAAAAACAAGTGATTTCTGCCATTTACAGGCCTAGCATCGCATGAAAACATATCTCATTTCTTGTGTTTGCAGAATATAAATCACACATTGTCCTCTTTAGAAATATGCTAAACGTCGTATTAAAAACATCACCCATTTTCAACAAAAGCGCGAGATATGCGCACTCGTATACGCTTCTGCGGCATGTCTTGCAACATTCACATGAACTCGTGAAAAGCCATTTACATTCAAAATCTGTCTTTTTATCAAGTACAAGCTACGCGCCAGTCGCAAAAATCCTGCACGCTCGGGTCATATTTCAAAATGATGCATAGCATTTGTTCTTGCAAAACAAATAGAATAACTGCAAAAGAGAAGGAAAATGGAGACGGAATCTAGTTTTTCAAAACTTAATACTTCTAAGTAACGACGACAGCTGAATTATCACATTTATCTCGGAAAAGACAAGCTGTTTAGTAGAAAAAGGCATAAAACTTGTTCGTGAATTGCAGAACAATAGTTTAAAACCTATGAAGAATCAAATCTTTTCTCACGAATTCCTAGCACAATTGTTAGTTGCGACTTCGAGAATCTCGAGCCATTTTTATATTCGCATAAAAAAAAAACATGTTTTATTCATTCAAACAATGAACTTCGAGCGTAACATTTTATAGATTATCAGCCATCATGTAGCTCAATATTTGTGGATACAAGACACTCCATATCTCGAATAAGTATTTTGCTACAGAAAGATTTTATTACTAAAAACAACAATATTCAGTATTCATATAAATACGCCAGTACTAAGTGATCTTTTTTAATCACTTAGCCCCTCCCAAAAGTTTTTATATTGGTTTAGACTAAAATTTTGCTTTATTGTACATTTTGTTTGGGTGAAATAAGCTTTTTTCAAAATGTAGCTCCTCCCAAAACAGACTTTCTGGATCCACCACTGGGTACTAATTTATGTGAAAAAAATGTTATGAAAAATCTAAAAGTGGAAGCTTCTTTATATTTATCTCCTGAGAAAAAGACAAAAAAGAAACTACATAACTTAATCAATCTAATATACAAAGTTATTGGTTATTTACAAGGACACCTAAAAGAATTTCAATTCATTTAGGTATGTAGACATGTACAATTACAATACTATATTATGTCTATAGTCAGTCATTGCTTGGGCCATTCAAAATTTCACCACCTATCGTCGAGCTTGGTGAGTTTTGGCCAAATTCGACATTAAAAATAAGTACGTATCTTGCATAACACAAAAACAATTAGTGGTAGAATGTTAAAAATTCGTTCTTAGACCTGTTGTAACATCTAGTATTGAATCTTTTCTTTTTTTTTTCTTCAATCAACTGGGTAATTTACTTACAGGATCACCCAAAAGACTTGCAATACATGGAGGTCAGGAGATACCTTCAATTCACTAAAAGTCTGTGATCAATCACTATTTGAGCTATGCACGAAATCTCGCAAACTATCGCCAAGCTTGCTGGCTTTTATCACCAACTCAACTTGGCTATATCTTTTGTATTTGGCAAGAAACTGCTCCGCCTTAGTTTTATTGAAGTACTCTATCTCTATTTCAAATGAAATTGAAAAATTTAGATGAAATGCACAGAAAATATTTATGATTTAACATACGAACAAAGAAGTCGTAGCGTCCACATCAGATTCTTAGGCTGCATTCGTAAACGACAAACTCGTTGCACGAGTTTTCGTAAGAAAACTGGAATCCGTCTGGTTAGTGCTGTCAGTGGTTATCAGTTTCCTTTGACTTTACGAACAACTTCAGTTTATTTAGTTTCGTCCCCTAGGAGACGTGTTTGTTTACAATTCGCGAATGCGATAATTTTGCTGAGGAGAGTTTTTAGTACATACTCAATATAAAATCAACAGGATTTTTAAAAGAAAGAGTGGCCATAATTGAAGTGCACAAATCAAAATTTAGAAATTTCAACTTCATTTTTTTCAAAAGTATTTAGCAAGAGAAGTTCCAATTTCGCTTATAACGGATTACATCAACTTCAATCTCAACACTAAAACATGCATTTTTGAATTTACTAAAATGAAAAATACAAGAATTATTACCTTTGAAAAATTATGTACCTTCGTAGCATTTGCTAACGTACGCATACATTTCCTCCTCGAAAAAATAATATTTGCAGCTTTAGAAAATGTAAAATACTTTTCACAACAACATACTTTTCCATAACAACGGACGCCATTTGAAAACAACAACAACGTGCAGCAAGTGTATCTTCTAAACGGATGACGAAACCTTAGCAAGGGATCGGTTTATTTCGTTTGAAACTAATCGCACTCAGTTTTGTATACGAACGCTCTAGTTTAAAAACTGTATGCACTCAGATTCCTTTACGTACGCCTTAGATGGAAACTCATTGCACGAGTGTAACTCGTTTGTCGTTTACGACTGCAGCCTTATAATAGTGGTGATCAATTTACTTTCGATAAAAGTTTTTTAAGAAAAGCGAAAAGCTTGGTATTAAATATACTCACAGACATAGTACTGTTGACCTCGATTCTGTCAACGTCCGGAAGGAACACATTGCTGAGCTCTAACCACGACTAATCTTCATTTCGGTCTGGGCATTTATTGACGTCTGTCGGACTACTCGAGTTAGGCGACAGATTACAGACTGGACGTGCAATGACTCACGACCAATCAGTAATCGAGTGCAAAGTCACCTGACTCTATTAGTCTGACAGAGGTCATTGGGTACCCAGGCTGGTATAAAGATTGGCCGGTGAACTCTAGCCGTGTGACGTTATAATAAGGTGACCATACATCCCCAATTTTGGGGACAGTACTCTATTTCCGTTTTTTTCGATTTGTCCCCAAAATGTAAAAAAGCAATTGGGGACAATTTTTAATTATTACATTGTTTCTTAATTAGATTACTGTTAATTATTCATCAGTTATAAAATGTCCCCAATTTTGTTTCAATTTAGGGGCATGTCCTCAATTTGACGTTCAAAAATATGGTCACCTTACGTTATAAACAAGTTTCTGCCTTACAGGCGAGTGATTGGTTGGTCGGCACTGAGTATTTTGACTAAAAGAAATAATCACATCACTTAATACAGTTCAGGTGTTTTCGTAAACCTAGTAGCGGACGCCGCCAAGCAAACCGAGAGTGACTGGCAACCTTACAGCAGAAAATGGAGGGCCTTCTCAAGCAGAAGAGAAGCAGGGCGTGGAGATGATGGCCCCGAAGAAAAAAATATCCCTGGTGATACCGAAAGCGTTGGCTCGGTTATTTAAAATTTAATTTTATGCAATTTGTGTCGTCTGTAAGTGCCATAAGTATAATCAAGAGTTAAAAAAGGAAGGTAAAGATGTGTGTGGTTGCGTTACTTCCTGTACCGAAACGGGACGAGACAGTACACTCTGAGTGCTCCACTCATTTAACGTTCACATCGATACTATTTAAATTGCAGACATTAGCTTACTACCGCCACGAGCTTGTTCTGAGTTTACTAGTAGTGCAGAGTAAATCTGGAAAAAGTTCATCTTTTCTCTAGTCGGTGTCATAAATTGTTAATTTATTTTTTTAATATTGAAATCATGAGGCACGCAATTGCTCAGTGTTTCTTAGCAGCGTTTATAGCACCATGGAAAAACATTGAATATTTTTTGATTAGTTAACGCAGCGGTTCTCAACCTTTTAACGTCGCCCCCCCCCAACAAAGGCTAACTTACGGTGGCGCCCCCCCCCTCACACTTTTCAGCATACAATCAGTTTTTTATTCTTTAACAATGAACATTTAGTCGAATCAGTAAAGTTATTTGAATGAACATTTTTAGCGAAAATGTATATATTTTTGAGTAAAAATGAGAATAAATAAAATGATTTTTTAAAAACATGCATCACTACTTGCTCTATGGTTTTTCTCGTACCCCCCCCCCCCCCCAGCAAACGCTCTGCGGAGCCCTTGAGAGGCGCGCCCCACGGGTTGAGAAACGTTGAGTTAACGTAATATGTTGATTCATTTCGAATGTTCAATTAATGAGTAGCGCAGTACTTACTAAAGTATTAGCAACAGTTAGAAAAAAATCTTAATTTTTCGTCTAATGTAATATGTTTTTTCCTTTTTAATGCTCATATTAGGGATGGATGCGAGACAAGACCAGAGATTTACAACTATATTTGCGAGACGAGACAGAAGTTTTTATCAATACAACATAGGAATTTCCCGAGATGAGACAGGCCATATTTTAGTCTCGCGTCCATCCCTAATTCATATCTTGAACCATGCAATAAACGCTTTTTCTTCAAATATTATAAATAATTTTTCTGCGCGCATAAAATATTTCTTAAAGTTCAGCTTAAAGCGTCTTACTAAAAGCATATAATTTGACTTTAATCCAACTGCAGTTGATCCACAGACGACTTAACCCTCTTAATTCACGACCAAAAAAGAAAAGGTCCAGACTCTTCCTATGGTATTTGCCGTGAATTATGCTTTTGCAATAACCATAAATCTAGAGATGTTTTTCCACTGTGTGTAGATTTAGAGCCAATTAGCTAAAATTAAACATAAAAACGCTTTATGAAAAAATGAGCGGCGGGGAAAATGTACGAGGTTGATAATTTTCTGTGTCTAAACACCCCCTCTTTCTCTCAAGCTCATATCTTGGCAGCCACACATTGGAAGTAACAGCTGATGCAAACGTTGACAGATCCAAATGCGTCCGAAAGAGCTACAAATCTGTCAAGACAGTGCTTAAAAGAGCGGGATTTATGTTTGTATGGCCCATTCTTTAAGATGAAAAACTGTTTATGTTATAAAGAGAAAAAAAAGTTAGTCGTAAATATATAGCATGAACTTTACATCCTGATTAAAATTTACCACGAAATGCTGTTTTTCAATAGGAATACGTCAAAAGAAAAGCTGCAACAAATGTGTAGAATATTAAACATTTTTAAACTCAAATATGAATGTAAGCCTGTTTCAGAGAAGTTCTAAATAGTTCGTGGGCTCGACTGATTGTATCCAGTCTAGAAGATAATATAGGGGAAACTCCCAAGTGGGACACCCCTATAACTTGGTCACCTCGCAAAGTTGGACACTTTTACAGAGAATGGAACGTGTCCATAATATTGTAATATACCTCTAAATTTCGACACTTTTTGAGGGAATCGCAGGTGTCCAACTTACGGAGGTTTCAATGTGCTAGTATAATCATGCGACTATTATAGCATCTACATAGTTCATTCATGGGAGAGGAGTCTAAGGGAGAAGCTAGGTTGTTTCATCCCTCCCAAAAGAGATTCTTACGAAGTAGCGTAGCCAGGATTTTATTTCTTGGGGGGGGGCTGCAGCCCCCGTCACCCCCCCCCCTCTGGCTACTTCCCTGTTCTTAAGAGTAAAATTTTGCTTCATGCCACACTTTGACAATATCAAACACAATTTTACTCAACCCAAATGAGCATTTTTTTATACAATAGCCATTCCTAAAAAGTTTACATTGCGTGAGCGAACATTCTGTCTTATCATTTATTTACTTTTACATTTTGTTTAGGTCAAATAAATTTTCTTTACAAATTATCTCCTCCCTGAGAAAATTTCTGGATCACTACAGCTTTGTCATTACAGCTTTTGAGATGTGTAAGAAAAGAAAATAATAATAATTTCATCGCTTCCGATTAAACCTGTAATAAAAATTTGATTTATATCAGTGTCCATTATAATTTTTCAAATACTTGAAACTTCCCAAGGTGGACACTTTTCTGGGAAATTGAACCTAACCATAATATTGAAATATACATCTATAAATTAGGCATTTCTTAAAGTTGTGACTTTTTGAGGGAACCACAAGTGTCCAACTTTGGGAGGTTTCACTTTAATTATTATCGTACAAAAATTAGTTGATTAGATCGCTACACAAATTTAACGGCATAAGAAAGACAGAAACTGTATGTGCAAAATACAGTAATTTGTACATATTCATGAAAATTATTTTATTTCTCAAAACTGATATACCTGCGTCATTTTCCTGTACACTTGGTGCTCTAATACAAGCTTCAAGTCACAGCAAACTTCTCCATCCCTTTATTCTAAATTGTATATAAAATTAACGTGGTAGTTTTACTTCTAAAGCATGTCTTGTCCGTAGTATAAGTAGAAGTCTCTAGGGGTAAGATCCGGGAAACACAGCCGATGAGCAAACTTTCTTTTTGAAGTTCATAGTAGTGACAGATCCAGAAATTTTTCAAGAAGGGAGACGATGATGAGCTTTCAAATTATTTCATGATTCATATTACTCACCGTAAAAGTAAAATTCGTTTATCACTGTGTTATCAATTGATTCCATACTACATTTATGCATAATTCCTTATTTTAACTATTAGAAAACAAAATCATTTTTTCTTTTTTCTATAGTTTTGCACACGTTATAAATATTTTGACATGTTTGAAGATAAGGTGAAATTTTCTGTTTCACGAAAAGAATTTTGGGTTTGACTATGCTCAAGTCATATAGTGCAGGCCTGAGAGTTTGCTGTAAAAGGCATGCATTCTTGCATGTATTTTTTTTTGCAGAGCAAACAGTTGGGAAAGCGTTAACTCTTCAACTTTGTAAAAGCAGCTTCAAAGAGTATTTTGAACAAATGCAGCAAGCAAAACATAAATTATTTTGAGAGAAAAAAGTTTTGGGTTTTTTTTACTCGTTACACTGTTAAAACTAGTTACTTAGAAACAAGTAAAAATGTTCTCATTTCTGAGTACTGCTCAACTTGTAATAGCTTCGAGTACTACACTCTTGAATTTAAGAAATGCATGTACTCTCTCTCTCTCTTTTTTTTTTTTTTTTTTTTTTTTTTTGAGTTCATGTTAGAATTTAAGCATGAGTATGGGTATACTCAAAATTTTCGAGCGCAACGTTCTCATTTTTGAAAAACTCAAAAATATATTGATTATCAATTTTTGTATATGCACTCGGGAAGGATTTGTAAACAATATATTCTTATTAAATATACCATTTTTGAATATGTAGGTTGAAATTTATGAATAGCCATTGTCTTATGCGTCAGTAAAGTTTATAAGTTACTTGATTGTTAGTGTATTGCGTTTTATTGCAATTTTTATTTACATTCAATACACTGATCTATTATACAATGATCAAAGAATGTGTTCATGACTATCTGTAAGTATTAATCTAGTAGATAAACTCGAAAAAGTCTAGCGATTCCCTAACATTGTTAAGCCATTCGTTATAAACCTTCTAAAATCAAAAGAAACTTCAATATTTTTACTCTTTATAAGTAAAAAGAAATTCTAAGTTAAACGATTTTATTGAAAATAAAGATAATAATGATGTAGATAATGCACTAAAAGCTAGAACACAATTCGGTCCTAGGCACCAGTCATCACATTACTCCCCTCATCAATTCAGGCAGTAGCCTAACATGAGTAAATATGTAACATTTATAATGATATAGCGGTTGACTTTATAGAAACTTCACGCGCCCAACGATTGTATTTTTTTGTCTGATCAATGCCCTGGATTGGTGAGGGGAGTGGTGTGATGACTGGTACCTAGGACCTACCGAATTGTTTCTTAGCTTTTAGTGAATTATCTACATCATTATTATCTTTATTTTCAATAAAACCGTTTAACTTAAAAATTTTTTTGCTTAATTTATTTTCAAGCTTTTAGTGTTTAATTTTTTCAAATATCAGATAAACTAAAGGTGTGTAATGTTTGACGCCAAATTTGGCGATTGTCACCAAACATCGCCGAAATTGACGCTATTTGATGATACAGAATGCATGTCGCATGTCGAAATGGGGTCTTATGGTCTTATGAGTTTAAGTTTGTGCTAGTTAAACTCACCTTTCTATAAAATATGCTAAGTGCATCAATAAAAGACCTCTAAAAATATTAATGCATGTATAAAACGATGCTTTCATAGTAAAACTGAAGTTAGTGTTGCACATAAACAATCTAACTCGTATCGTATTGAAATTCTATAAATCAAGTTACTCTACTTGGGATATACAGTCAAAATGTTTTGTAGGATTACTAAAAATGCAATTTTTTCTCTAATTGATCTATAGAAAATATAAACTAGTATAATCGCTGCCTAAAATTCATCAAAAATGTGTTGGTAAGAAAAAATGTTTAGATAAATACTTTGAGTATTCATACATTTCGTATACAAAAACTTGAGTTTTGGGGGATATATGGCTAAAGTGGTTTTCTCGCAATAGAATATAAGACTATATCCAAATCATTATTTGTAAAATCTGTAGGTACTACTATCTTTCTATGGTGTCATTTTCTCACTTCCCTAACAGTAGAAGAAATTTGTAGAAAATGTATTGGTATTCTAAACCTTACTTTAATATTCTAGTAAACTTACTTATTAAATATAGACTATAGAAAAAATTAGCTAAAAATTAAAACTCTTGATAAAATTTTTTTTCTTGATAAATTAAAAACACTTGATTAAAAAAATATTTGTTGTAAAATTAATTATTAACTTACAATTAAATCTCTTGATTGAAATTTTTTCTTGATGAATTAAAACTTCGTTAAAAAAATAAAATAAAAATAAAAGTACTTATATTAAAACTTTTGATTAAAAAAATATTTGTTGTAAAATTATTTAACTTAAAATTAAAACTGTTGGTTAAAAAAATAAAAAAATAAATTAACTCTTGATTAAAAAAATATTTGTTGTGAAATTATTTAACTTAAAAATTAAAACTTGCCTAAAAAAATATTTGTTGTAAAATTATTTAACTTAAAATTAAAACTTGGCTAAAAAAATATTTGTTGTAAAATTAATTATTTTGATTAAAAAATATTTGTTGTAAAATTAATTATTAACTTAAAATTAAAACTTGGTTAAAAAATAAATTTAGAAAAATATTTGTTGTAAAATTATTTAACTAAAAATAAATTAACTCTTGATTAAAAAATATTTGTTGTAAAATTAATTATTAACTTAAAATTAAAGTTCGTAGGCCTCCTGGTATTTGTGAAAACTATACGTGCTAAAATCTTTCTATGGTATAATTTTCTCACTTCCCTAACAGTAGAAGAAATGTTTAAAAAGCCCTACTTTAATATTCTAGTAAACTGTTACTTATTAAATATATGCTATAATCTTAAACGGTACACAAAAAATTAGCTAAACATTAGAAGTATGTATTAAGCAGCATTTATTCAATTTGCATTGGTTCTATTATTAAATGGTAAAGAAAACTAAATCCTCCTGGGGATGTTGTACGTTTCTTTGCTCTACATAGTTAATTATTATTTAAAGAAACAAAAACAACAACGCATCCTCTGTGCTACGCCCTGTCTCCATTCATGCGAGGCTAGCGTGATGGGGAAAGGCACAGTAAAAATTTTTATTTGAAATGAGGCGGTAGATGTTCTACCGGGTGGCTGGTGGGTCCTCATTTAATTACAATATTTTTTATTTCAGGTTTAATTCATAAAGTATAGCTTATTTAAAATTTTTTCCAAGTCCCCTTATTTCAAAAACGTGTCAAAATCTGAAAAAATTACAAGTCTCCTTATTTCAAAAATATCTTATTCAATATTTCAAAAAAAGTCTGAAAAAATTACAAGTCCCCTTATTTAAAAAAAGGAAAAAAAATCCTTATCAATCCTTCGAACATCCGGTCAACTTCCTCTCCCCACATCCGGTCCAACCACGCCCCCCTTCCCCGCTCAACACAGGGAAAGCACCTCTACGATGCACCTCACTTTTAACATGGAACCTCATGGGCAGAACCCCCATTTATCTACTACTAGAGTTCTACAAAAATTATGGCATTATTGTCAGAAGTGATGAATGTATGTATGTGTCAGTTACACGTGCTTTAAAAATCTCAATGTTGAAAGCCATAGCAACGTCGATAATTTGGATTTTATGAATTTAGAAATGGACTGACTTTGTTTATTGAAGTATTGGTTGTTCAAATGTGACGTATCAAATGTCTTTAAGACCTCGAAAGAAATGTGATTGCGAGTAATTTGATGTGATTACATAAAAAGGCCTACGCCCAAATATTTGCCCCTTTTGGTCAGATAGCCCTCGCATAGCTTTGCCTTCACCAAACACAACAACAACATAAAACTGCAACTCACGTAAAAACAAATTATTTCATGCATTTAGCTTGAGACATGTCGTAAAAGGTCTTAAAAAATACTGTTCATTATTGTAGTATTTATATGAATTTAATCGTGCCAAAATTTAAAATTATAAATTACAGCACTATAATTCTATATGTTGGCTTAAGAAAATTTTAAATACTGATTGCGGAATGCACAATGGAAATAATTGTATGAGAGTGTTTGAATGTTTATATCTTGGAGAAAGAGAGAGGGAGGAAGACAGACGGACAGGCAGGCAGAGGAGAGAGAGAAAGATGGGCGCTCATATCTATACCTCTCCTCAGCTCCCAAATTCACGTACTGGTGTATTGTAGACGTGGTTATGCACTAAAATATAGCATCTTTCTGAGTCAGGAATTTTGATTTACACACACCCTCCCCCCATGCCCCTACAAACAGTCATATGTTCACCTATGGAGGGCTGGAGGAAGAGAGAAAGATGGTCAGAAGGAGAGAAAAGAGAGGACGGGTTCCTGAATGGAGAGAGAGATGAATAAATTAATAATGTTTTAACTAAAGCATTTTGCAAACATGTAAAAGAGCAAACTATTCAATGCGAGCTAACTATTCATTCCTTTACACAATATATGCGTAGTTTCATTATTTATACGTCGTTAAAAATAAGTTCGATCATTCTTTGCCTCAAGGAGTAACTTGATTTAATTTCAGTTTTCTTTTTAATTCCTTCTATCAGCATGAAAGGGATCATTACGAAATATACAAATACATACATACATATATATATATATATATATATATATATATATATAGTTTAAAGGAGTTAAAATATTTACTTCTAAATATTTAATTTTTTCTCAGCTAGTTTGATATATGAGAATATAATGAGCACTATATTACAGTAGTAACTGTAATAAACCATGTAAGAATCCCCTTCATAAAATTAAAAACATTTTCAAGCAACATTTTTGTGTTGCATAACCACGAAAAAAATGCCGTGCATCACACTCTATTTTCCCCCTCTCATCTCAGCTTTGGGCTGAATATTCTTCCCCGGCACAGTAAAACAGTGTAATTGAATGGTTTTCCCTGATCCCGAGGCTGATTTATCAACACAGGCGGGACGTGGAAAAGTATTGTTGCTTTCTCTGATGTCCTATAACTCTTGGTGCAGTTTTTCAAGGTGGACATTTTTATTCGGAAAGATTCTTATTTATCAGCCACATGTCTTCCCTTTTCCGACGTCCGCAAGATGTAGTAGCAGCTTCATTCTCATGGAGAAGACGGTCTCCTGACATTCTGAAGTACGGTAGGTGGAAGCGTAAATTTTGTGTTCTCAAGCATCCGCTTGACAGATTTGTGGCCTATTAGAGCGCATTTAGAGCTGCGTTGACTCCGGCATCAGCAGTCTGAACGTGGCTTACAAGATATCAGAGGATGTAGAGGCCTGTTTCCTTTTCTGTACTTTATTCCTTTTTTAAAAATGGCGATGGTTGTTTTGTTTGGGTTGAGTTGCAATTGAGCTTGCTTGCTTTGGTGGCGAGATTCGGCAGTTCAAATGAAGCAATCGCTTCTTCCAGACTGAAAAAAAGAAGAAAAACAGATAAGAATGTAACTGAATTTCTAATATTCGAATGTGATGTAACAGTTTGAATAGGACTTCTCGGTTATTTATAGCAGATACTTATCTGAATTACTTCTAGTGCTGTCTGGCGTCTGGGAACTTAACTATTCCTGCTTTGAGAATATCGCTCACATGCGAATAACATTGCATAAGCGAATGCAGATACTTCTTCCCCTCAAACATCTCGATAAAGTTATGATCTATCACGATATTACTGTCCCTTTCCTAAGATAGCCAGTTTACATACTGAAAGTAATTATGTGAAAAACCATTTAAAATCCATTTGCTCGAAAATGCAAATGCTGATGCTCAGGCTTATAAAATCGCTGAAACGATGCTTAAAAAAATTGCACTATATTCAATTATTTATTATCAAGCTAGAGAACCCTACATCTACATGTCAGTCTTAATCTCCGAGCTCTCCATAGTGTGGCGACACGAGATCACCTCCGCGCACACAACACCCGGCAATTGAAGGCCTGTCGAAGGGGTACCTGTTGGCCGGGCCGGATTGCGCCTCATTCTACCACCCATAAGTCCCTGGGTTCAAGCCCAGCTGTCGCCACACGCTCTCCCTACACCTTCATACATCGATATTATATAATAAAATATCCATTAACAGCCACCTTTGTATTCACTAGTATACTAAGCTAGTATTCATATACTATGCTTCGCTCGCACCTAACTTGATAGTATTGGGAAAGCTACAGCGACCGATTTACAGCTTTGTGTTGAGCAGCGTGTATTACACCGAAAATTCGCTCTTTGATTTGCTTGGTTTGAGTGCCACAGCTGGCTGTTAATCTATTACTTGGCACAGAACAGTTCCCTTAAACCTTGGTTTCCTGCAAGCGTCCAGCGTCCAGCGACCAGAGTGATTAATGACCTTAGCGGGTGCCTCTCGCGTACAAAGAACGCGTTTATTAAAAGGTGGTTTCCTTCTATCGTTGAGCGTCGCTGGGGACGTCCAGCTCTCGTGGACGCACGAAAGACCCCGGATCCTCCGCCTCCTACCTTCTTTTCCCGTACACGCGGGCAATTCCTCCGACGCAGTTGGGCAGTGGTCTAAAATATGCACTATTAGCAGTACCGTACAACAAAAGATAAGAATGTGGAATTGCGGGGTGGAGAGCTTTGGCGGAATCGGGGGTTGCCAGGTCACTGCAAAAATCTGTGGTCAAGACTGAATTTTTCGCCAAGAGTGTAAAAGTTCTAATTGGTGGAATGTGTTCAGTTCAATGGCGATGTACGAGCGGTTTATTGTTAACTCCTTAAAATTGCAAATGTTTCTATACTAAGTGCTTATACAAACAGTAGCTTTTTAAACTGAGTATCATTTGAAGGATTTTAGACAAAAAATTAAAAACTATCGTCTTAAATCCGCAAAAATGTGCGAACTGTATCTTTTAGCGGATTCACACTTCGTTCTACCTTTGGCAATACTGTCAGGTTAGGTGCGTTTCTACTATAGTCTTTATTAAGAAGTTTTTTTCGGGTCAGCGGCCTACTGGAGGCTTGGCCGCTACAAAGGCCGCAGATGTTGGTAATTTCATTATGGGGGGCACCCATTAGATAGACCCACATTGTCCTCCATTAGTGGTCTACTAATTTTTAACTGATTCCAGATGAGAGAAACCTAACAACTGAAATGGGCACCTGCAGAGGTAACTTTTGAACATGGAGGACATTGGAGCCACGAGCAGATTTTATGCTCTCTAGCTCCTATTAAAGTATCCCAGACAGCATAGCAAACTTGCATCAAACTTGCAGCAAGCTTGATTTATCAAGTCAATAAGCTTGAATTAAGCTTGAAAATTCCAGGCGTGTAAGCTTGATGCAAGCTTCAATCAAGTGTTCTAGTTTACACTTGCCCAGCTTGCATTAAGCTTGACATTTCAAGCTTGAATCAAGCTTAACATTTCAAGCATAATTTCAAACTTAAAAAATTTTCCAAAAAAAAATTTCTAAATACACGGGGCGCCCGCCCCATATACTTTATTTTTCCGCGCATTTTCCTCCTCTATGCTGTAATTTTAAGTTATTTTAATCTGTTTCCATGGAGTGTCCGTGGCTAGAATAGAACCCGGGACCTTTCGGTTCGTAACCGAGCGCGTTATCCATTCAGCCACCGGAGCCTTGTGCAGCCTATGACTAAAATGCGGAGCCTATGACTAAAATTTGAAGTGAATTATTAAGCATTTTTCTCGCCAGATTGATAAGTGGGCGATATGTTATTTGTTTTTTTTTTATTTTTCCATGGGATGCATCAAAATTAAAATAATTTTATGTGTGATTTAGAGACTCTACTAATAGGGAAATAAATATATTATAAACTTAAGAGCAACACATGTTTTAAAACTTTCGCAACACTCATGAGCAATACTGCCGCTGGCCGAATCGAGACAAACGACTGATTTTGAAATCAATTTCGTAGTATAATTGTATTTTATTTTGAAGAATTTCCATATTTGGAAATATAGAATGGGTTTACTTACTTAACACAAATTTTGTGTTAAGTAATCTGAAATCAAAGAAACAGATAGTTAAACGTTACTTCGAAATGCTATATCACAGTTGCTAACATAACATGTATGGAATACAAACACTTTAGGGGGGGAATTTACTTACCGGGTGTCCTCGCCAAGCGGCGATGTGTCGCCAAATTTTGAAGTTCGTTGGACAGTTTGTTTACGATAGGGATAGTTTCAGATATCTGTTGCAACCTGTGTTGAGTTCAGTTGTCAACTGGTGCTGTAGTTTGATGAAAAAACGCTCGGTGGGTTCATTAAACGATACCAGGATGTTTGGTAGAGGAATTTTGTGATTGGTTAAGGCAATTTAACTGTAATCGGTAAACCGAGGTTTTAAAAGAAGCAAATTTGAAATCGATGAGCCAGTTTAGTTCTTGTTTTGTGTTATTGGTGTGTGGTTAGTTAATGCGGAGATTAGAAAGTGTATTTTTTTTATTTGGAAATGTGTTATGCTGCTTGAAGTGTAGGAAATATTATGTTGTTTAAAAAGGAAGTGTGTGTTTATTTGAAGAAGGATGCGAATAAGTGTTAAATAAAAGGAAGCGTTTTGGTGATATGATGTTAGCTCTTGTGTGTTTTTGGATATTTTTGAGGATATTCTTAAGATAAAGGTAAGTGTTATTTTTAAAGAATTTTCGCAATTGCTTAACGTTTTTAATGTGAATTGTAAATGCATATTGTATGTTATGTTTTTATATAGTGACTGTATATGAGGTGTATAACTAGGTTTTATAGTCCACCGATGTTGTTTTGAGTTGAAAACGGGCCACTGTTTGCCCAGTATACATTAGCTATACGACTAGGTTGCTTAATCCACTGTTGTTATTTTAGTTAAAAACGGTTTACTGGTTGCCTAGTTTATATAGCTGTATAACTAGGTTGCTGAATGCACTGAGGTTTTTTTTAGTTAAAAACGGACCACTGGTTGCCTAGTTTACATAGCTGTACAACTAGGTTGCTGAATCCACTGGGGTTTTTGTAGTTAAAAACGGACCACTGGTTGCCTAGTTTATGTAGCTGTACAACTAGGTTGCTGAATCCACTGAGGTTTTTTTAGTTAAAAACGGTCTACTGGTTGCCTAGTTTACATAGCTGTAGAACTAGATTGGTTAATATTCTGAAATTTTTGTAGTTAAAAGCGGTTTACTGTTTGCTAATTTTGAATTGCCTGTTACTGAAATTGCTGACATTTTTTAGTGTTAAGTATGGATGGTGTATTGTGTTTTTTTTTTTTTTGTGGAATATCTGTGCAATTTTAATGTGTTAAAGTGCTTTGTCTTTGCTGACAGTGCTCACCGTGTTGTATTATTTTATCGTATTCTAAAGTATTCGTTGTAAAATCGTGTTTCGCTCGCGTGAAAAATTTGGCGAGCAAAAAAAAGCGCCAAATTACGGGTGTTGGCGAAAAAAAAAGTCGCCAAAAATAGTCGACACCCGCTAACTAAATTACTCCCCACTTTAGTCATTTTTGTAAATATTTCTTATAATAACAAATAATTGAAAAATTTTGCTATTTTTTAACGCTAAAAATTCTCTTTACAAATGTGGTTAGTTATTTTCCTACATATTGGTATGCTATATCGATATAGAGCATTTCGAAGAATTAAAAATAAGTTTAAATTAATTTATACAAATGTAAATTTGAATTTTTTTCATTGGTCATACTTTATAATAAAAAAATTATTTAACTTCTGAATTTCTTTTATCCTTTGTAATTTTATTTTAAAACTACAAAAGTGTAAGATTTTTGGGCCCTAAAATCTGTAGGCCCTGGGCAGTTGCCCCGTTTGCCTTGCCGGTAATATGGCACTGGTAATAAAATAAACACATCTTTTACGAACTTTCAGCAAATTTGAGGACGCTAGACAATTAATGTCCATTCTCTTTCACAGATGGCGCCATCAACGCTCCTTTAAAAATGAAAAATAGAGCGAGTAGCAATTGCCAAGCTTAAATCAAGCTGTATTTAAGCTTGACAATTCAACTTGACTCCTGCAAGCTTGCTGCCAGCTTAGAATGAGTTGAACTGTCAAGCTTGCATTAATGCGTCAAATTCAAAGAAATGTCAAGTTTGATTTAAGCGTATGTGCTGTCTGGGATACACGGTACCACTCCACAACAGCCCAGCTGACAGAGGTTTTCACCCTGACAGTCACTGGAGTGGAGAAGCCGGTGCTATTTCACATTTCGTGCTCCTTCGGGAAGGGAGCTTAGGTACTAGGCCACTACGGGACTTAAGTTAAGGGAACCATACTTGTCGGTCTTTCTTTAAAGAAAATGTTCATGGTAATTTTCTTGAAAGTATGAATCGAAAGAATCATCTAGAAAAAAAAAAAAAGAAAGAAAGAAAAAATAATCAAAAAAAAAAAAAAAAAAAAAAAAAACGAAGATCATCACTACTCTAAAAGCGTCTCCGCAATAAATTTTTCCTTTTGAGAACTATGAGCAGGAATAGATCTGTATTGCCCTTTGCATTTTCTGGAGTCTGCCTATTTATAGTTTTTACAACTGTCTATTTATATATTTAAGAGTCTTCCTAGAATTCCTCTTACATTGAAATATAATATCGACCTCGGTTATTATTGTTTTATAGTTGGATTGAGACAAATTTGTTGTCGATTAACACATTTAAATTGAATTACCATTATTATTACTTTAATTTCGAGAGTGGGACTTCTGCAGAAATATGTTTAAGAAACTTACCAAAATTATAGCAAAGAATGTTTTGGTAATATGGAAGAAAGGAGCCGTCGGAATGTTTTGCACATAACTGTGATCAGTAAAATATTGTTTTGGCTCCGTTTCAGTGTGACTTGTCCATATTTTCAAATTGGCTTTTTTAATTTTCCTCTTATGCAAAAATTAAAGTCATTCGACTCAGTGGCTTTAGTAGGTGTGAGCAAAAAATTGAAGTACAGTAGTTTTATTTATATAATGATCTATGATCTTTAGTTATAAGAAGTTATAAGAAATTTATTTATAAGTAGTAGTTATAAGAATAAATTAGTAGAACATTTTAAACTTACTATACCTTATTGTGGACTACTACATCGCGCGCAAGAATACTGCAAGAGAACGTTCGAGAATACGAGTATCTGAAGTTCTCATTTTTCTCATGATTTTTTTCAACCACTTTGACCCAGATTTCTACGCATGCCTAGAGCCGATCTTTGGAAGCATCGGTTTAACCTGGTTCAACTTACAAGACGTCATATTGCTGAAAAGAGCTTGTGGTGTGGCGTTCGCTGCTTTTAAAATGAAAAAAAAAAAAAAAAAAAAAAAAAAAAAAAAAAAAATCTATCATATATAACAATAGAAAAGAGAATAATTTAAAATTCACGAATAACCATCATCTTATGCGTAAGTATAGTTTTTATATTATTTGATTGTTTTAAGTTATAGTTACTTTCCTTTGTTTTTGTTTATTTATATTTGAGACGCTGATCGGTCGTATAATTTTGTAACTATTACTTCTTTTTGTCGATAGTATTGGTTTAGTAATCTAATTCTGTTTTGATATGATAAGAATACTTTCGCAGGAGAAATGTTTGTGTTAAAACCAATTGCATGTTAATTTTTATTGCTTATTTATTCTCTACACTCACCTAACAATAAGTAACATTCGTAAGTACAGAGTGACATTTTTTTTTTTTTTTTTGATTGGGGGAGGGGGGAGGCGAACATGACATTTTTAAACGGTTTTATTTAGCTTGCCCTGCTTATTTGGGTCAAATTTAGTAATTAAAATTTGACCTTTTCCTGTTGACAGATTGATTTGATATTTGGTACACACCTTTAGTTCTGATGACAATACAATTTAATATATTCTGTATCATCAAATAGCGCCAATTTCGGCGCCATTTGGTGAAAATCGCCAAATTTGGCGTCAAACATTACACACCTTTAGTTCTGATGACAATACAATTTAACGGTGTTGTTCGAAAAAATCATGTGATTTTGATACATAATTACAAATAAACTAATTATTCCAGGTAATTCAAAATTTTGAAACTGTCTCTTTACAAGCTGTAGTACATACTGCAATAAAAGGTCATTCTGTATCACTTTCAAAACTTTTAGAAAAAATTCTTAAAAATCGGATATTTTCGCAAAGCGTGCCACTCTTCGAAAAATCTTGCAGCTCAAATCCATGTTTAAGAATTTTTTCTGAAAATTTCACAAACGTCAAAGCCTTTTCGCTTATTGCAGTGAGTAAAGCAGCTTATGAAGAACCATCTGGAATTTTTGGGAGACCATGATGCTATTAGTTTATTTCAATTTGTGTACCAAGACTAAAAACAGAGTTCTTTTTTTTTTCGACATACACCCATACAACCTTGCTCCCATGCGATCTTAAAAATTATCAAAGTTGTAACTACTAAACAGAAATAAACAAATTAAACTATAATAAATTAAGTAGACACTGCGATTTTTAAGATCGATATTTAAAACTATTTGCAATAAACATGTTTAGCAAGTTACTAGCTTGCTATTTGTAAAAAATTCTAAGTCCCTTATCTTGAAAGAGTAACTGAAATGCACTAAGTTGAATAATTCAATGTTTCTAAAAAGACACTTTCATATATCACTTCCGAAAAAATGTATCATGTTCGTAACATTCGAAATATAGTAAAGTACGTCACTTCTATAACATTTTCAAAGTACAGATCTGTTAGTTTATTTCAAGAACATATTCAACGACTTATCAGAACATAAAATATATACCAATGTGCAAAACGTCTAAAAGAAAAAAATTACAACTTACAATCTATTAATGCAGTTTACTAAGTATTTTGTAAAATCCTTTACTTGATAATTTTGAAAAATACTCTAAGTCCCTCACTTTGTACAGACATAAATTATATTACTTTTAATTAGTTAAGGTTTACATAAAGATAAGCTTATACATCTATGCTAAAATAACTGATCATTTCTGTACCACATTTAAATCCATTTTATCAAAAACATGTTAAGCATACTACTTCTACGAAATTTACAAAGTTCTAATAGCTAAGTTCCTTTCGAGAAATAATTTCATAACTTATGAGAACTCATAAACGTGTACAAATCAAAAGTATATCTTTATGTTTGAGCAAGTAACATGTGTAATTATGATCGTGATGTATAATCGTGACCAAGTATGTTAACTTTACCACTTTTTGCTGTAGTAAAATTTCATAGATTTTTATTTTGCAAGTAATCAACTTACACACACATACGCATGAATAAAACACAGAAAAGTTTTCACATTTAAACTTATTTATTTACAAAAATATATTTTAAATTACACAAACTATTTACACAATTAAGAAAATAATAACTTTTCAAAGTGTAATCCACAATTAATCATGCTTAAGTCAGTAAAATCTTACTGTTGTAGACAGAGCCCAGTTAAAGGGGGGGGGCTGAGGGGGCTGCAGCCCCGGGCCCAGTGAACAAGGGGGCCCTAGATAGGGCCAAGAAAATACAGTAAATAGAAAAAAGAAACGTAAATTTTATGTGAACCTAAAAATGGAGCGGTTTAATTATTTTAATGGAAGGTAAAAGTAAAGTTAGTGCGTCCTGATTGTAAATTTTACAATTAAACGGTGGCTTTTTACGATTGAAGGTATTGAGTATCTTTGTTAAACAAAATTGAAAAAAATTCAAAAATTCAATTTTGAAAAAAATTCAAAATCTATTGAGACAAAATTTTTGCCTGAATAAACAGACTATACGCAAAGGAAAAAGACGTAGATTTTCATGAAAAACTAGACATACTAGAAACTGGAGTAAATAAACACTAGCTTCAAACAGCATCAATCTTCTTTCACCTTCCATTGCATTGACAGACAATGCGCAACAGAGACGCCTAACATTTTAAACGCTACGAATAAAGTTAGCATTTATCTTCAAAAACCAGGTCTTGAATTTATTTACAGCTGTTAACTTGTTGAAAGGGTGGAATGCAAATATTGCATCCTTCAGAGATCAATTTGAGTTAAAAAAAAGATCTCAATTGCTATCTCCACATGTAGCGACTTAACCTAAGGATCAGGAAAAAAGACTAAGAAGAAAAAAATTTACCAATGGTACTCTCGAATCCAAAACAACTAGCCATATAACCTTCAAGGATTTGCAAAACTTAAAGTTGAAACTTTATTCGTGATAGTCGATAGATTAAATTCAGAAAGTATAAACGAATTAATGCTTATAACTCAGTATGCAGCATTTTCAATTTCATTACTAAATTAGGTCTCGAACAAATAAATGAAGACTCAGTCAATAATTTTCTTGAATTTTATGAAGGAGAAGTAGATTTTGAAGCCACAAAATCTGAAGTCATCCAATTTTCATAATATTTGCTAAGCTGTAGCTTAGAAAAAAAAAATCACCGGCAGAGCCTGATTACGACCAACAGGGGCCCCGAGCTATAAAATTTGTTTTATTTTTCATAAAATTTTGATATAAAAAAGAATATTTCAGAACAACATTTGATATTGAGGACAATGGGCAAAGTCCCGATTTGCCCATGTGATAATAAGGCTCTGATCACCGATACATATTTATGATCATATGTTTAAAAACGAGTTAAAAGAAATTTTTCCAAATATGTTTATTGCATTACGTATTTATTTAACTCTGCTCTTTCGGCTTTGCAATTTGATATCGGTAAACTCCAAATTAGAGAGAATTCTATCTCTTTGAAGAACAAAAATGCAACAGAATAAGCTGCAATGTTTGGCTTTGCTACGCTCAGAGCACGATTTAACAAGCAACCTGGATTTTTAAAGATGTAATTGAAACTTTCAGCGCGGCAAAGGCTAGGAAGAAGCCAATTTAATTTTTTTTAAATCTGTAAAATATATTCATTAAAGTTTTTGATGCAGTATCTTTTCCTTTGGTTGGTGTGTTAGATTCTTTTATTGTTAATATTTTTTTAATTAATTTTTTGCAAACAGTTTCAGAGTTCATTTAAATGGTAATGAGAATCTTATTCTAATATGATCATAATAACATTTTATCTAACGACGAACATACATATTAAAGAAAAAGAAAAATGTGCATGCGTGGGGGGGGGGGGCTCCGCTACTATCACAGCCCCGGGCCCTTAATTGGGTAAACTGGGCTCTGGTTGTAGAAGCAAGCATACCTTTTCTATATAATCACAATGGTTTTAATATATTTTTTACAATCGCAATACTAGTTATACACCAATAACATCACATAATTACACATGTTTTGCCATCCATGGAATTAGAAAATCTGAAAACGGTTGAAAAAATGTATTAAATAACACATTTTGAAGATACTTCATATAGTCTTCAATGAAAAAGGTTGAAAAAAATTCTCCGTCATAATGACAAGTACATTTGTTCTTGCATATCTCTGCAATATATGGCATGTCAACCGTAAACCATGCTTTACTACTTATAAGACCCTCTCGCTCATCAACATGTGTTCTATTCGAACAGGCATGTATCCTTTGCGAAGAATGATCCTGAACCCGGCCTATGTTTTTAAAAATTTCCTGATGTACTATATCCATTAATTGTCGTTTCGCCTCATCGTAATTAAATTTTTGCGGCTTTAATTTTAAAATTTAATGAGGCAGGGTCGTCGTATGTAATGTTTTTAAAATGCATTCCAATATTTCATTTCTCATTTCACAAAGTTTTAATACTTGGTCATTTAAAAGTATCAAGGAAATTGGATTTAACGTAAATGAATCTCCGGTTTTATAAATTTGTTGTAAGATGCATTTTCCATCATCATTAAATACAGATAATTGATCATTACAAATAAAAGAGCTATTGTTATGACATATATTAAAATCTAATAGTTTTACAATAAATTCGATCCATGTGGAAGGGTTCATAACGACTCCCTGACCGGTTGGTATATAGTCTAATTGGGCATTCTGAATAAATTGTCTAATATGAATCTTCAAGTCAGTTCTTTCATCGTGAAGTGAAATAGATAAGTCTTTCCAAGTGCCATGTACCATTTACAGAAGCATATAAGCTATGGTAAAGATCGTCCGTCCAATCGTCCAACTTTGCCCTTTTCGGGGAAGGCTCATAAATGTACATTTTGGCAAATGTTAGGTTAATGTGCGGGTCTGTCACATAAGGTTCAGAAGGAATACCATGCGTTAAAAGTTTGTTGGTTGGGGGATATATCTTACACATTGAACCATGTTCTAATTTAATGGTAGCGGTTTCACAGTTCGCTGGTTTAAAATCCAAAGTTCGTTTAGATCCAAAACTTAGAATGCATACACCTGATGATAGGTCTAGATTAAAATCTTCGTAGTTACCGTCTTCAATTTTAGGTTGTTCTTCAGAGCCTAAGTTCACTTGTACCATATTAAATTCATAATTTGTCACTTTCTGTAGATCTTCACGTATTTTTTGCAAAATGGGTATCCAAGAGTAAACAGAGACTGTTGCTCCAGGTAAACTGTAATTGATTCCTTCATCAGCAAAAGTAATTACTTTACGGGTCGAGGAAATTTTCTTTTCACTACTTTGCAGGGGTAATTGAAACAATTCTTGCTGTAGCACATCAACATCACTTTCAGTATAAAACTCGGGGGAAATTTTCTTTTCAATACTTTGCAGAGGCTTTACATCTAAAGGCAATTGTATTATTTCTTGCAGCAACACATCAGCATCACTTTGAGTATAAAACTCGGGAGTGTATTCAATGTTAAAGTTATTTTCAATCGATTCAAGCAAAGACATTTTTGAAACTCGGCAAAAAATCAATTAAAACATACGTCTTAAGTATAGGCGCACACAGTGTAAAGGGAGTCTCGCAACACACACACACACACACACCTGGTCACTTTATCTAACTAAAATGTCTCTATACTGGTTCTTTAAAAAATCACGTGATTACCCAAGCGCCCTCTACCTTAAAACTTTCTCAACCCTGTAGATATTGCATCATCTAACTTGTCTGAGCCTGTTACAGAGAGTTGCCACTAAATGTAAATAGTACATCCTGCCAACAAACCTACCGGATATTGAATCAACATAGATTTGCACACGTCACTATCAGGTATCTTCTGCGCATGTCACTTCCTTATCTCTTATCTGATCTGTGATACCTGATAAGAGAAAACAAGTTGCCGTTAAATTTGTAGAGTTTGTAGGTTGGGTGTAGGTAAGTTCTCCTGCAACGGGTACCTAAGAATTCCTTAGCCGAGCAAACAGATGTTTTGTCCGCATGTAACAAGAGTGTTGTTCGGTATTTTCTAGGTATTATAATTGCTTATATTTTTTCTGATATATGTTGTGATTAGCTATCTTTTAGAGTAATAAGTTTAATTTATTAGCAAGTTTTCATTAATAATTTCAGTTTATGACTTTATTAAATAAAAATTTTAGTTTATTATTGTAAAAATTGTTTTAGTTTATGAATTTATTAAAAGGATATCTTTGTAAAATTTAAGTCTATAAAAAAACTGAGTGTAAAAATTTTGATGCGTTTAATTTATTAGCAAGTTTTCATTAATAATTTTAGTTTATGACTTTATTAAATAAAAATTTTAGTTTATTATTGTAAATATTGTTTTAAACAATAATTTTAGTTTATGAATTTATTAAAAGGATGTCTATGTAAAATTTAAGTATATAAAAAATTGAGTGCCTTTCATCACAATTAAAGAATCTTAACCCCGTTTTTCATAATAGAATAATCATAATGTATTTAATACGTGTTCAATAGATATACTATACATAATTCCAATGCATTTGTTAAAATTAGATCCTGTTTTTCAATAGTAAATACCTATTTTATACGTGAATACTCATTCATCTGCAATACCTATAATTTATTACTGTTATTTATCAAAACTTAACAAAATAATTTGCTTTAGTATAATGATCTTTACTAATTGTTTCACAGAAATTAATTTAATGATTCATTATTTTCCTAAACTATGTAAAATATATTAATCGTTGTAGCTTAACTTTGATATTTTAATTTAGGATATAATGCCGATGTTAACATGTAATCATCTTAATTCATAAGTCCCCATTTTTGAACGTAGAATGAAACACCTGTCCCCAATTGCATACCCCAAACAGCCTCCCTGGTTTTATCTATCGGCAAACTAGTCCTCTGTTATTTAACCTACTCTGTAGGGCCTCAAGGCACTTTCTTATCTCTCCCAATTTCTTATCAGCTGTACTAGGGATATCGCATGAATTCTAATTGAAAATAATTATGTGGTTCTTATAGTTTGCACTTTTGATGTGTTGTACTTTTAAGTGTGATTTTTTTTGTTATTGTTAATGCATGTTTTTCTGTATTTTGGTGTTCTGCAAAATTTTAAGTTGGTAATCCAGTGTAATTAATATTAATAGCATTATCAGTAGAAGTACTTTAAGCAGTTTGTATACGAAAACTGGGGTTTGAGGGATTTCTCCTAATAGAAAATAAGACATGCATGGTATCTGTATTTCAGTAAATTCTAACTAAGATTAAATTTTCGCTTGCTAACTAATTTTATCCTACATAAAATAGTATTGTGAACCTGGTAAATTGTTATAAGAAAAAAATTACTTTTAAAGCGTTTAATATCTTCAAATGTGTTATTTTGTTTTTAGTGTCAAAATAATATACCTATTTCCGCATATGATGGTATTAAGAATGAATGAAAATGTGCTAGTTGGACCGGGAAGTAGGGTTTATGTATTTTAAATCATTACTCTATATTCCGGACTTGCTAGCCTGGTGATGCAAGTAAAGTACTTTGTCGAGAGGCTAGAGGATTTAGCAAGATGTGGCTTCACGTAAGTAAAAACCTTGTATTTTTTAGTTCAAGTAATGATAACTCTTTGCGATTTAAACTATCATTTTATCTAAGTATTGAAAGATATTTTATGTACATGCAGTATACAACTGTGCTAAAACGGATCTTCAATTTTTATTTCCAATAATTCAACTTTCTAACAATAGTACTATCTAGTCTAAAAGTTTGTGCTATAGTTAAACTCGCCTTTCTATAAAATATATTAAATACATACCTCTAAAAATATTAATACATGTATAAAATTATGCTTTCATAGTCAAACTAAAATAAGTGTTGCACATAAACAATCTAGCTCGTATCGTATTGAAATTCTATAAATAAAGTTGTACTACTTGTGATATACAGTAAAAATGTTTTGTAGGATTACTAAAAATGCATTTTTTTTTTCTTTTCTCTAATTGATCTATAGAAAATATAAGCTAGTATAATCGCCGTCTAAAATCTATCAAAAATGTGTTGGTAAGAAAAAATGTTTAGATAAATACTTTAAGTATTCATACATTTCGTATTCAAAAACTTGAGTTTTCGGGATATATGGTTAAAGTGGTTTTCTCACAATAGAAAATAAGACTATGTCCAAATCATTATTTGTAAAATCTGTAGGTACTAAAATCTTTCTATGGTGTAATTTTCTCACTTTCCTAACAGTAGAAGAAATTTGTAGAAAATATATGGGTATCCTAAATCCTACTTTAGTGTTAAACGGCTACTTAACAAAAAATAGTATATACAAAAAATTAGCTAAAAATTAAAACTCTTGATTAATTTTTTTTTTCTTGATAAATTAAAAAACACTTGATTAAAAATTTTTCTTGATAAATTAAAAACACTTGATTAAAAGTACTTAAATTAAAACTCTTGATTAAAAAATATGTGTTGTAAAATTAATTAGTCACTTAAAATTAAAACTCTTGGTTAAAAAAATAAAAATAAATTAACTCTTGATTAAAAAAATATTTGTTGTAAAATTAATTATTAACTTAAAACTTGGTTAAAAGTAGATTTAGAAAAATATTTTTTGTAAAATTATTTAAATTAAAATTAAAAGTTGGTTAAAAAAATAAAAATAAAAATAAATTAACTCTTGATTAAAAATGTATTAAGTTGGGTATAAATATCTGAAGAAAAAATGTTTGGATAAAAAAGGTTCATACACTATCTAAATCATTATTTGTAAAAACTATAGGTACTAAAATCTTTCTATGGTATAATTTTCTCACTTCCTTAACAGTAGAAGAAATTTGTAGAAAATGTATGGGTATCCTAAACCTTACTTTAATATTCTAGTAAACTACCACTTAACAAAAATACGGTATGCAAAAATTAGCTGGTATAATTCTCTCACTTCCCTAACAGTAGAAGAAATGTTTAAAAACCCTACTTTAATATTCTAGTAAACTGTTACTTATTAAATACTAGCTGAAGTACCCGTTCTTCGCACGGGAATGAAAGGACTTTTTGATATTACGATTTGTGGTGATTACTATTCATTGTAATAAACAGATATAGCAAAGTGGATATCGCGTTATATTGTGTCCAATAATCATGCATACCGAATTGCAAGGCAATCGTTTGTACGGTGCAGAAGGCCATGCGGCGTAGCGCAATCTAGTGGCGAGTTTTAGCAAAACGGATACGGCGAAAATATTTTTCGCATTCAGATATCAATGTATACGAATTTTCATGACTATCGGCTGGACAGTCCTGAAGTTCATGTGTTGACGCGACATCTAGTGGCAAGTTATAGGAAAATGGATAGCGCCAAACTCTTCCCCGTGTTCAAATATCTATGTATACCTATTTTCATAGCGATCATTTGCACAGTCAAGAAGTGATACACTGCAGGGCCATCCAGTGGTTCAATAAAGTAATGATTTGCTACAGCGCCGTCAAGTGGCGAGTTATAGCAAAATGGATAACGCCAAAATATTCTCATTGTTCAAATAGCTATGTATACTGATTTTCATAGCGACCGTGTTCAACTATCTATGTATACCAATTTTCATAACGATCCTTTGCACAGTCAAGAAGTGATACACTGCAGGGCCATCTAGTAGTTAATTAAAGTAATGATTTGCTACAGCGCCGTCAAGTGGCGAGTTATAGCAAAATGGATAACGCCAAAATATTCTCATTGTTCAAATAGCTATGTATACTGATTTTCATAGCGACCGTTTGAATGGTCAAGAATTTGGCCTGCTGCAGCGTCATCTAGTGGCGAGTTAAAATAATAATGCATTGCAGTGTCATCTAGTGGTGAGTAACATCAAAAGGAACGCAGTTAGAATATATTCTTCGTGCTCAAATGTGTAAGTATAAAAAATTTTATGCCGATCGGTCGAACGGTATAGAAGTTGATGCTTTTCAGCGCCATTTAGCGGCAAGTTACAGCAAAATGGATAATGAAAAATATTCTCCGTGTTCTAATATTCGCGTGTACCAAATTTCATCGAAATCGGTTGGACGATATTCGCATAGCAAACGGCTAAACGGAATAGAATTCGACGTTCTGCTGCGCCACCTGGTGGCAAGTTAGAGGAAAACGGATAGCATAAAAAGCTTCTCCATGATAAAAGACTTAGGTGAACCAAATTTCATGGTGCAACGGTGCTCAACGGTGCTGGAGTTTTTCAACCTCATACACTCATACCAACATTCATTTTTATCTATAACCAGTGTCATTATATATCCCAGTCTCAAATAAAATCCAGTTTCAAATCTAAGCCTCGCCAAAGTGCCAACATACGCCATTTTGCAAGCGTTTTTTCAGGAAATCATTCGAAGCATTGACTTAGCAGCAATAATATATGGGAAATGGTTCGACCGCGAAAAAGTAAAGCAAGCCTTTATTTGAAAAGTTGAATCCCTTAATACAGCCGAATTTTTTAAAATGATCAACTATAACGTGTTTTATTCATCATTACTCCGATGTACTAAATGAGAAGATTTCAATTTTCTGAAATTTGGCGGAATTCCCCCAACTTAAATCAATGTACTCATTTGGCGAGAATTCTGGAGATAGATCAATTGAAATCCCTTAATAACTGCATTATTTCTTCACGGATCATTAAAATTTAACGCTGTATTCTAATAAAACCTTTGCACTTGTTTTCAAAAATCTATTTCCTTAAGCTCTCAATAAATTGCGCCAAGCTGAAATCTGCGCAAACCGCTAGAACTCACTTTCACAAAATCGGCATTTGAGCCATTTTATTTTTTCGCCAAACTAAAATAATTTACCTATTAGCCTCGGAAATCTTCAATTCTTATTGTTTTGCGTGTAAAGCATTACATTCCTGCTCTGATTTCCCATGCACACGATATTATAATTTTAAAAAAAATAACATTACGAATATAAACTAACAAAAAAAAAATCATTATTATTCTTTTATTTTTACTTTGAGAATTTAAAACATTTTATTCGGCAAAATCGCCACACATGGCAACCACGATCCTTATTTCACACTTTTTTCACTACAGGGGTTACAATTACGGGAAGCTTTTTGCGTGAATAGCATAAAAAATCTCTTAAATTCCGGGAACGGGTGGACTTTCAAAGTTTTAAAGTGGACTACGATTTATTCTATATTATTTTACATATCTGTGCTAAATTTCAGGCCGATAGGTTCATTTTTGTGGATTTGTATATGAACGACATTTTATTCGGCAAAATCACCATACATGGCAACCACGATCCTTATTTCACACTTTTTCACTACAGGGGTTACAATTACGGAAAGATTTTTGCGTGAAGAGCATAAAAAATCTCTTACATTCCGGGAACGGATGGACTTTCAAAGTTTTAAAGTGGACTACGATTTATTCTATATTATTTTACATATCTGTGCTAAATTTCAATCCGATAGGTCCATTTTTGTGAATTTGTATACGAACGACATTTTATTCGGCAAAATCGCCACACATGGCAACCACGATCCTTATTTCACACTTTTTTCACTACAGGGGTTACAATTACGGAAAGATTTTTGCGTGAAGAGCATAAAAAATCTCTTAAATTCCGGGAACGGGTGGACTTTCAAAGTTTTAAAGTGGACTATGAGTTGTTCTATATTATTTTACATATCTGTACTAAATTTCAGGCCTATAGGTCCATTTTTGTGGATTTGTATACGAATCAAATCCACAAACAAACAAATAAACAAACAAACAAACAAACAAACAAACAGAATTTCATTTTTATTTATAAGATATGCTATAATCTTGAAAAGTATACAAAAAATTAGCTAAACATTAGAAGTATGTATTAAGCAACATTTATTCAATTTGCATTGGTTCTATTACTAAATGGTAAAGAAAACTAAATCCTCCTGGAGATGTTGTACGTTTCTTTGCTCCACATAGTTAATTATTATTTAAAGAAACAAAAACAACAACGCATCCTCTGTGCTACGCCCTGTCTCCATTCATGCGAGGCTAGCGTGATGGGGAAAGGCACAGTAAAAATTTTTATTTGAAATGAGGCGGTAGATGTTCTACCGGGTGGCTGGTGGGTCCTCATTTAATTACAATAATACTATTTTTTATTTCAGGTTTAATTCATAATGTATAGCTTATTTAAAATATAACAAAGTCCCTTATTTTGATACTAAATGTTAAAGTCCCTTATTTTTCATTAGAGAATGCATCACAGTCTGAAAAAATTACAAGTCCCCTTATTTGAAAAAAAAGGAAAAAAAATTCTTATCAATCCTTCCAACATCCGGTCAACTTCCTCTCTCAACATCCGTTCCGACTACGCCCCCTTCCCCGCTCAGCATAGGGAAAGCACCTCTACGATGCACCCCACAATTAACATGGCACCCCATGGGCAGAACCCCCATTTATCTACTACTAACTCTCCAAAGTTGTGAAGCATATGAGTGCACAAAAAAACCCTTCTCCTAAGCATAATTAATACCAGGAATAAGAAGATGGTTAACCTCTGCGGCTATTACTGTGAAGATATACACCACTTATTTTCACAGGCCCTTTGATATTCCCTTATTTAATACAAAAAGACACTTTCAACTGCCGCATCTTGTCTTATCAACTGAAGAGACCGCTTAGATGATTTATTTTATGGCCTTATATTTCAAAGTTTCTTTCATTCGGACTTGTTATAAGTCATGTCAGTTTTTCCTTTCTGGAAAGTCGCCTCTTTTTTATTACCAGAGATCTTGGAATCATACGCATTCAAGATGTTATCGCTTTGTACATGGAACTGTATACGGCCATTTTAATGAGAGATGTGTGTTCTTTTTTTTATGTTTCTTTTTAAGCTCAGGAAAGTGTGGATTTATTAATATCACCCCCACTCACATTTTTATTCATTCATTTATCACCCCCCCCCTCTTTCTCTCTCTTTGCCTTCTCCATCACTTTATCTCTTTCCAAGATACGTAAAGATTCAAACTTACGCGATATAATTTTCAATAAGAGTTTGCGTTCACATTTGAGTGAGTAAATTCATATTACGGATCTTATCTTCGGTGATATGCAAATACTGACTGTTAATTTTAATTAATTTTTAAAATGACTGCCACAAATGCATATTTAAAAATATGATTATTTCATTGGAATGCACTAACATTATTTTTTTTTAATTTGCCCCGAATATTCATTACTGTATTGTAATGTAACCCTTGTACATTAAGATCACGATAATACGTTTTAATATCCTATGAAATTTTCAATATTTAGTTAATGGGCAGTAAACAAATACAACTTTTTTCGCAGTACAACACACCAACTTGGACACCTCAATCAGTTCGACAATTTTCTGGAGAAAGAACGCGCTCGTATTTAAATATACCTCCAAGTCCTCTACCCCGGACACACACCAGCAGGCAGATGCCCTCCGTGTAAGCTTTCCATAAAATATAACTCAGCTTAACTCAACTTAAATATGCCTCCATAAATTGGACACTCTTAAGAAACCTCAATCAGATTTGTTATAATGATTTTCTTAATTGAAATAAAGGAGATGCAGCGTTTGAAAGCAAATAGGGTTCTGGAAATATCATGACGATAGCATTCAGATGAAAGCGGATGACAAACTGTAATATAATGATCAATCAACATGAAATTTTAAAGCATAGTAGCAAGCATAAAGCATTTTGAGGTGCCTTCATTACAGGAATTTTTTAATGATAAAGCATGCTTAAAGTATATTTTCTTCTGTAACAGTCTTCATGTAAATACTGTAGAATTGAGACAGCAGCTTCAAAAAATGTTAAAGACCTGTGGATCTGAGTAAGTTACATCTGAAACGTGAAATTTAGACAGTAAAAATAATGGCTTACCTTCAAAATTTTTGGAAGTTAAAACTAAGACAGTCTGACAGTATAAATCCCATTCTAATCCTACCAAGCTATTGGTGAACGTTTCTGGCAGAATATTTTTGTCAAATTCAACCTAGAGGCTGAAAACATTCACTTTAAAACAAGATATTATTCCATTTTGATCTAATATATTTAGTAATTCTTTTAAAGTGATTTCTGATAATAGCCGTTCACTGAGCAGAATTTTTTACGGCTTTCTTTTCACCATGTGGAATATCATTTGCTCCCCAAAAAGTGAAAAGCCTCAGCTCTTGGGAAGGGCCAATTTTTCATGGTGAAAGTCTAGGTGCGACTATTATGCAGGGAAAATTTACTATATAATAATCTAACCCTAAAGCTATTTTTTCTGCTTCAAAATGAGTATGCGACTATTATGCGAGGGCGACTAATACGAGTGTAAACACGCTATAGACAAATTTAATGATACATTAAAATATCGTCCCCCCCATGTTATAAAAAAATCGCATTACTGATCAGATGCTTCTAAGACACACAGGAAGATTCTTCTGGTGCTACACCCATATTCCTCTCTTTCCTTCAATATATTATAGGATTGCTGCTTTTGCTTGCCTCTGGCAAAGTTTTAAAAAAATGTACTCAACCTGCATCTTTTGTTTTTCAATTTGGGGATCTCCCACCGCTGTCCCCACGCTGTCGTCCACAAAACAGATTGCTGTGTTTTGAGTTGCGGCCCATTTCTCACGCGGCCGTCTGTCATTTTTGACCACGGCTGACGCCCCGGGACGTCAGTGGGGCTGTCACTCGCGGCAGGGGGCCCCCTTTTGTATCTTGGCAGGGGGGCTCAAACCGCAGTCGGTCTCGTACCCCCTCGGATGATCAGCTTCGCCGCTTGACGTCCCCGTGCGAAGGACAAGCAATTGACTCTCGGTCGGGTATGTTCAGGCTATTTAGACCGTGAACGGAAGTTCATAAGAGGAATATAATGGAATGGAAACACAGAAAAGCGTCACTCAACTTCAGCCTGAAAGAAATCATCCAAAATTTCCCCCCCAACAAGCACATTATGTTTTAATGATGCTGAAAGAAACAAGGTTCAGAATTGGAGAATTTCTTTTTTCTTTTTCTTTTTTTTTAAATCTATGGAGTGGAGACATTTTGAAAAATGCTATCGAATGATGATTGATATTTCTTACATATAATTGAACTCGGACATAATGTCACCCCAGGGACCGGTGTACATATTCGACAGCATCATCCAGTGATGTGCTAAGGCCGATACACAGATGACGTATTTTCTTTGTATTTCAATGGAAAAGGGAAAATCTGACTGAAACGTCCTTTCTCCATTAAGCTTAACGTCCACTCGCGTGCGTTTCAGTAGGCTAGAATGGGAAGCCAATGTATTTTTCAGAATCTTGAAGACGGATAGGGGAGAAAAGTGTCCCCACTGAGCGGTGGGCGTGCTTTTGTGGTTTCACGCGTTATCCTTTGGCGGCGAATCCCGACGGGTCATTAAAAGTCAATAAATTCTTCGCCTCTGCACTGTATCCCCCCTTGTACAATGCCTTGACCATTAAAAAAAAAAAAAAACTCGCTGCGTCCGGAAACGGACGCGAATGGACGTTAAGCTTTATGGGGGAGGGTGCGAGGTTTGCGATTTAGCACATTAAAGGCCAAAGCAGACTTCAGTGCATTTCCATAGACTAGAATGGGAAGAACTCAGTGTCAGTATCTTGAAGACGGATTGCGGAGAAAAATGCGCCCAATGTGTGTTTGACGTGCTTTTGTGGTTTCACGGGTTATCCTTTGTCGGCGTATCCCGACTGGTCATTAGAAGCCTATAAATTCTTCAACCCTACACTGTTTCGCCCTTTTACAAAGACTGCACGTGCAAATTGACCATTAAAAAACTCTCCTCATACCCTGCAGCTTCCGGCAATCGCACTTGAGTCTGCGTTGGCATTAAGGCCGACGCTCATATGAGTAAGTTGTCATACGCTCCAGGCTGTGAGGGGAGTTTTCCATGGTCAATTTGCATTTGCAGGCTATTGTAAAAAAGGGGGGAATGTTGCAGGGTCGAAATATTTATGGGGTTTTAATGACCAATCGGAATCGCCGACAAAAGCTAACCCGTGAAACCACAAAACCTCGCCTTACACACAATGGGGAGACTTGCATCAGCAATCCGGAAAGAAGATGCTGAAAAATACATTGAATTGGCATTCTAGCGTAGGACAACGGACTCACATGGGCGTTGGGCTTCAATCTTTTTTCGGTGGGTCCCAAATGGTATTAAAAAATCGCAAAGTTCGCGAGAAGAATGCCCTCTTACCCTATATAGTCACGTCAGACGCAGCGTCAGCATAAAAGGGATAAGAGGGATTTCTTCTAGCGAATTTTGATGACCATTCGGTGTCCACCGACAAAAGATATTTCTGCGCTAAACCGCAAAATCCCGCTCCCCACGCAATGGAAGGAGCAACGGAAGATTTTTTCCCATAGCAGTGTCCGGTCGACCATTGAAATATAAAACGTAGCTTGTCAACATCGGCTTTAGCTGCCACATTCATTCTCAGTCTTGTTGAACAGACCATCAGATTTCAGACCCTTGTAGCTTATCGTTTAGTAACAAAATTTTTGATTTGATTATTTGTCCTAACGATAAACTTACGGGTAGGAGATTAGGGTAGGAGAAATACGCTCGGTAGGAAAAACTTAGGGTAGGAGAAATACGCTCCTTACCGCAAATCAGCGATTTACTGCACAGCCTCCAATCGCCACCTAATAAAATGCATCCTTCTCATAATAGGCTGACAGATCGGTTAAATCGTATCGTGAATGTAGCCCAAAAATACTAAAGCCGATGTACAGATCCAGATGTTTCATGATAAGCAATGGACAGAGTCAATTCCAAAGTTCTTCGAGGCAGTCCGAAAACTCAAAATGCCGGATGATGTAATTTTTTTTTTTTTTGCTAAATTTTGAAGTGCTCAGGCTCACCTGCTACATTTATTTTATTGCCATTTTCTAGTTTACCGTCACAGAACATCGTTTTTGGCCGGCTATAAAGGCCAGATCAGACTTCAGTGCGTTTCCGCACGCTAGAATGGGAACTCAATGTATTTTTCCGTATCCCCAAGACGATTGTGGAGAAAGTGTCCCCATTGCATGTTTGGCGCACTTTTATGGTATTCACGGGTTATCCTTTGTCGACTAACAGCGACTGGGCATTGAAAGACTATAAATTTTTCGACCCAGCACTGTCTGCCCCCCATTTACAAAGCCTGCACGTGCAAATTGGCCATCATACCCTGCAGCGTACGGCAATCGCACTCAAGACGCGCAAATTCGATTCTAGAAAATAAATTCTGCTAAAACATAAATAATAACTGCCGTCCTCTATTCTTTAATATTTCTGGAATGCAGGGGCGTAGCCAAAGGGGGGGGTAGGGGGCTTCAGCCCCCCAAAAGCAATTGCTAAAGGGTAACATTCTGATTTATACACTTTAAGTAAATAAAATGATCTTTTTTTATAACTTAGCCCCTCCCAAAAAGTTTTACATTACTTTAGACTAAAATTTTGCTTTATTGTACATTTTGTTTGGGTCAAATAAGCTTTTTTCAAAATTTAGCCCCTGCCCAAAAAAAAAAAAAAAAAATGTCTGGATCCGCTACTGGTAGGGGGGGTCACAACAGCCCATGAGGAAATATATGTGAGTTGCAGTAGTTATAACATCCCCCTCCACCAAGAAAAATTTCTGGCTACGGCACTGCTTGAGTGATTATCATAATTAAAATGGATTCTAGAAAATAAATTCTGTTACAACATAAATAATAACTTATAAACATTGCTTAACACAACATGAGCGTACAGACATGACAGGGCCCAGTGATGCTTTTTAGGTTAGTATTGAACCATGGTATGCGTATTTTAAGGAGAGGTACCTGCAGCATGGGCCGGAGCCAATAAACGTCATTTTTTGATAGCAAAAAAGACCACCGAAATTAAATTTCGAAAGACATGGTTCTGTAGTGTTTAACCCTTTAACGCGCAGTGATCCCGCTCTGGGAACACCCAACTCTGACGTTTTGACTGTTGCCAGTCACGAAGAATGGATTGGATTTCTATAAAAAGAGTTGCGGGTGACGTAGCTCCACGAGAATCCTTTTCTTTTTAGCACGTCATTTCCCATCAAAAAATTGTCACGGTTATTTTTAAGCAGCACTGACATCTGCTGAAAAATGGAAGAATGCGACAAGAGCTGGACAGATTGCCCAATGCTGAAAAAAGGGCAGCCGTTGCCATCGCTCGACTTAACTACCAGCAAGATGGCAACGGCTGCCCTTTTTTCAGCATTGGGAAACGGTTGCGCCTCAAAGGGTTAAGGGAGACTAAAATTTTTATCGTTATTTAGCGCAGTATTTTTTTTAACTTGTGCACTAGATTGTGTTTATAAAGCGTTGAGTTTAGTTTGTTAACCGTCACCTTTAAAAAAATCATTTTGTCCTGAGTTGGAATTAAATGGAAACTATCCTTAATTTACTAATCCAGTGGATGGTATACCAGTTACAAAAAAAAAAAAAAAAAAAAAAAAATTAAGTACAATTTGGTGTTTTAAAAACTATGTGGTTTCAAAGTTGTTCTTGCATGTTAATTACGTAAAATGATTCGGTAATTCGCCAAGTAGTTGTGAATTCTACCGAAGCAATTATTTACAGCGATGAAATCGTTAAAATTTCAGTAATAGCCAGATTCTGAAGGATAAACGTAGATTCCTTTTGCAAAATTTAATCTCGGGAAATCTGTTATGCATTTTACATACACCAAACACTTGACTCCTCTATCCGCGGTACTTACTGCTGTTCTCATAAAATCCATGCATGCCTACATATCCAAGCGAGAAAAGTAGCACAAAGTAGCATATTCATGCTGAATATACATGAAGGAAGTTCATATATAAGTTCTGACAAGCGCCTTGTACTGCCCTCTGATATAACTACAGGGGGTGCAATAAAAAACTGATTCGGCATTTGTACGCAATGATGGTATAATACTGATAATGGGGGATATCCGCTCAGTAGGGGGAAAAGCTACAACCATTTCAAGATATTTTTTTTCTTTTTTGCACACTACTTTTTTATGTTAAAAGAAACGAAAGGGGGGAAATATTAAAGTGCATAAAAGATATCACAAACGTTTTATCCCTTTTTTCTGGGGCATATAAGTGATTTTTATTACAGATTTATGAGTGACGTTTTCACATGCACAATTTTGCCAAGCATTAATAACGTGTCGGAAATGGTCTGTTATCGTTGTCAAAATGTAACCCGTTTAATGGTTATACAATCTAGTGTTAGAGGTCGTGTTGAATGAGACTGCTTGAAAGGTAATAGTGTGGATGATTTCACGTGAAAGAGCCAGCTTTTTCAATAATCTTTTAGAGTTTTTTTTTTTTTTTTTTTTTTCACGGTTGGAATCGAAAGTGCTTCATGGTGAGAATATAAAATTACGACATCGATACGATTTTTGTCAGATTTCACTTAGTGGCTGCGTTATGTTGTGCTAAAAACTAGTACATTTATCAGCTTCATAATATTGTTTAACTGAAAGGATTTCCGAAGCTAATAAAATTCAGTTTTTTACACTTCATCACCAAGAAAAGCCAATCGTATAAATTTGTACAAAACAAAGCAGTAAGCACTGTCCAAAGTCGGCCGATGAATGCTTCTATCAAGAAAATTTTTCCAATGGGCGGGCACTTGCTCAAGCATTCGCTACTACAAAGGCTCGAGTTACTGTCCATTTTATTATGGGAGCACGCAGTGGGCGGACAGCCTTACCCCTTATGAAGGGACGTTACAAGGTAACATCCATGTCCAAGCCGGGATTCGAACCCGGACCCAAGGCGTGACAGAATGGTTCTCTAGCCACTACACCACCTGGGTGGCGGTCTCCAAATCAAGAAATGTTCCTATTGCATTTTGTAGAAATGTGTTGTATGCAAAACAAAAAATTTCCTCTCTCTCTTTCTGCTGAAACTCCAACCATTCTCTTTAAAAAGTTATTAAGTTACACTAAAAAAAATATTTTTTTAATAAAACATTTTGAGTAAAATGAATATCTGGTCAATATGATCTTATTTTTGTGGTACCGAAGGTCCGACCTTTTCCAGTTGCAAAGAAGCTCCAAGCATCTAACAAGAGTAAAAAGCCTGAAACGTATAAGTAAGCTTGAAGTTCAAAGCTCTCTAATTTTTGTAAATTGAATAGGTTCATGTGAAAAAGTTCCTATAGCAAATACCTACCCAGACCCAGGCCTTTTGGCTTAGTCGGGCTCTGCAAACATCCAGGGGTTAGTAGAAATTGAACACAAGACCGTATACGCAGATTCGGTTGTCGGAGAGGTAGTATCGCCAAACTTCTGAGTAGCCGACTCCCAGTAAAGAAGGGACGCCATTCTTTTATCTGAAAAAAAAAAAAAGGTCTCAAAATTTTTTTTTTAATGTATCGTAAGTATTACCCATGGGTCACCGGAATCATTTCATATTATGTAAAATAAAATTTCTTGGGCACTTCAGCAATGACTTAATGTTTGTAGACAGCACTATGATAAGAGTTCTTTTTAAAAAAATTATCCCTGGACACACAGCGCCATCTTTTTCGGCTCTGTTTACAAACAAATATTGTTTTTATGTTTGGCATAACTATAATCATTTTAATTTCCTAATGTGGGTATTAAAGATGTTAATTATGCAGCAATATCTAAATGCGAATAAATATATAGAATTCAATTTGCCGTTTTTTTTAACACTAGCTCTCTGGTTTTATAGGCTCAGTGATACCAATACTTTTTATGGTATCACCAAGACCAGTTCTCACCTCTTCAGTTTGCCACAGATTGCCTCGGTTGATTTGTTACAGGGGCAGTACAATTTAGAGATGGGCGGTTCGACTCATTTTACTGATTCGAATCTCAACTCACTCACTACTTCGATGATTCGAATCAGTGATTCGAATCTTGAATCAATAAAACAACTAAAGAAATTTTCCCTCTCTCTGCGCCGAAAGCCATACTATTTAAACACCCTTCACCCATTCATCGGGTTTCTTCTGCCCAAATTGAAAATATAGGGGAGCTTCGTATGACCCCCTGGGCCTGTAAGATTAAAAGGTTAAGTTTGGTGTCAAAGCATTCGAAATTTTAAGTATCGGTGGGATGTTGAGTCTAGGGGGGGTCGAGAATCAATAAAAACGCGCACCGGTGGATAGTTTCCGAGATATACGTTAATTAACTATGGTAATTAGACTAATAAACCATGGAGCTGTTTTTTCCGCGATCCGGCATCGTCATCAACGGAGAGAAAGCAGTAGCAAAAGCATCACAAGCTGGTATATTGATCTCAGGATTTTCTTATCGCCGGCCTCAGAGGCGTAGCCAAGGGGGGGGGTTAGGGGGGTCATAAACCCCCCCCCATGAGGAATTTTTTGCCATACAAAATGTATATTCTTCACTACATTATCACACACACGTATACATATATATGAATTGCAGTAGTCATAACACCCCCCCCATGAAAAATTTCTGGCTACGCCCCTGACCGACCTGTATTTTTGACCTTTATCGAATTCGAGATTTCACTGAAATGAAAATGGGAATATCGGATATTTGATATTGAAATAAAACCGATATGTCGATATTCATCGATTTTTGGCCCAGTCCTACTGAGGGGCTGCTGCCCTCCCCCCAAAAAAAATGGGACCATTTACTTAGCTTACAATTGAACTTTATCTTTAAATTTGATACCCAGCCCACCCCGAAATAAAATCCTGGCTACGCCACTGTCAATAACACTAACTACGCCACTGCTTTAGACCCTATTTTGTATTTCTCTGAATTACGAAAGAAAAAAAAATATCTTAAACGAAATCTGCAGCAATAAAGCGAAATGTTATTTTGCTTACTATAAAGTCCTTTTGTGAGAGTGCTTAATACCGCCCCTGTATCCTTCATTAAAAGTGACAAGCACAATCTTAACTTTATTTCATTCTATTTCCCTTCACATGAAAACCCGCCACCATGTAAACTTAACGTTCCGTTTTTTTTTTTTTTTTTTTTTTTTTGAGGGTGGGGGCAGGGGGACATATATTGAAGTTAAAAGTAGAAAAGGGATGTTTCATTAAATTTTAAACAAATAATAAATCAGCATCAGCCAGACAAGTTGGAAGGAGGGAGTCCCCCCGAGGGAAAAGTTTTAAACAACTTTGAGACACCCCCCGCTCTTCCACGAGCATTGGCGTAAATTGGCATGTAATATTTGGATGGGGTGACAAAATGTTTCCGATTGTATAAAATATCATTATTATAAATAGCTCTGGTACTTGAATTTTCTTAATTTTTTTTCGGGGGGGGAATTGACCCCTCTTGCACTTAGGAAGTAAAGCCTATGCCCCCCGCCAAAAGCAAACGATGTTCGACCCACTCCACACCCACAGACAGATAAAACTTTAAATCCGACCACCAACCAAGAAATGAAACACCAAAGATTCGAAAAAAAAACTTCAATTAAATGAAACATCCTTTCAACTCTTTTCGGCTCCTTTCGACTCTGAGTCGATAGAAGATTCGAAAAAAAAAATCCAATTAAATGAAACATCCTTTCAACTCTTTTCGGCTCTTTTCGACTCTGAGTCGATAGAAGATTCGAAAAAAAAAATCCAATTAAATGAAACATCCTTTCAACTCTTTTCGGCTCCTTTCGACTCTGAGTTGATAGAAGATTCGAAAAACTAACGAATCTCAACGATCGTATACAATCACCGAAACAGAGCGAAACACTGAATCAGTAAAGATTCGTTGCTGCACCAACTCAGTGACCAACTCACCCACACCCACTCATTTACTGTTTCAAATCATCTATCGACTCAGAGTCGTAAAGAGTCGAAAAGAGTCGAAAAGAGTCGTAAAGAGTCGAAAAGAGTTGAAAGAGTAAGGGAAAATCTCTGGGAACGGCAAAGGGAAAATAAGTTTTCCTTCCCTTCGCACTTGGAATGTATTTCCCTTGAGGGCTTGAGATTCGAATCAGTAGAGAGTGAGTGTAAAGACTGAGCCACTCAGTACCAAGATTCGAATCACTGATTCGACTCATCGAATCATTGGCCATCTCTAGTACAATTTATTAGAGGGGAAATTATTTGTTGCGGCGAAAGTAGGATTTTTCCCATCGTAATTTCAAGGCAGAAAAAAATTCCCCTTCCCCTGTAACAAATTATTATTTTTTTTCTTCAGAGCGGCAGGCACTTACCATCCAGGTATTGGTAGTCATATGCCCTCTATTCATTGGCTTCTACTAAGACTAAAAGAATTGGCCATTTTATTATGAAGAGATCTGCCGACCGGATTGTATGGTGGGTAAAGCACCGTACTTCGGTTTTGGGTTCAACTTCCGGCGGTTGGGGTTCGATCCCCGACTGGGCGTGGTTGTCATTTGTCCGTCCCAGCATAGGGGGAGACGTTGGTCCAGCTACTAGGTGCCCCCATAATAAAGTGGCCAACAATTCCGGCCCGTTGTGGCCAAAGCCTTCCAAGGCAGCGGCTGGCCACTGGAAAAAAAAAAATTATGAAGATCTAATAGGCGTCCAACTTTACCCCCCCCCCCTGAAGAAACGGAGAATTTAATAATCAAGCCAAGTTGGAAGTCAAACCCGGGCTTATGATCACAGAGAATCATACAATCTGGACACCCCAGTAACAAATCATGTCTCTGTAATTTTGAAGCTTGAAACTGACTGGCAAAAGGGGTCAGAAGTAATAAAGAAGCTATAAAAACGCAGAATATATCCACATAAACTAATTGCCGTGAAAACTGCAAATCAGATTCGAATTTTCTCTCTTCTCAAGACCAGAAGCATTTTTCTTCTGTGAAAATCATCAAAGCCTAATAAATAGGCATCCATTGTTGTTGTTGTTGTTGCTCCCTTTGAGGGAAGAGAAAAACATAGAGATCTTAGTGGGACGGCTGTGATTTTTGAAAAGTCATTGGGGTTTAGCCTCTCTGCTCAGTCCAAAAAGAAAAGGAAAGATGCGGATATTTTCAGAATTCGCAGCGCGCGAAGATGGGTATTGGCGAACAGAGTAGAACATCTGAGGAGGTAATCGACGACACATGTATACGCCATGTGTAGACAAGAACAAAAGCGAAACAATTAACTTCCCCCCCCCCTCCCGCAATAAAAACTTTTTTTAATTACTCCTCAACACATGTCCGTCGGCAGGCATCAAAAAACGAACGTGGTGACACTTCCTGAAACACGACTCTTTTTGTCTGTGGTCTCACACTTAACTGTTCAATTAACGAGACCGCGAGAGAGTGTCCGGGTGACCCCCCCCCCCCTCCCCCTCCTTCCCTGCCACTGACAGCCTGACAGCCGCTGACTTGCTGAAAAGAGAGGGTTCGCTGCGTTCACTTGACATCTTGTGACAGCATGCGGTGTAACTTAATCTGCGTGAATGGCGATTATAATCAAGAGGGTATTTTTCTTTTGCGTGTGTTTTGTGTGTGTGCTTCTTTCAAGAAAATTACTCTCTGGTAATCTGATCGACTTTTCAAATTAATGAATAGCACAGCGATATGAAAGTGCATAATTGTCCCCAAGTGAACAAGTGCTCTGAAATGAATGATGAAAAAAAAAAAATAAATAAAGATTTAATAATGGATTTCATTTCATTTGCTTTGATTCTGAAATTGCTAATAAAGTACATAGCTGGAAACTTCACCGCTTATTTATGCATTTTCTTTTTCTGTCTTTTTTATAATTCACAAACTGTGATGATTATCGAGACAAAAGACAATTTTTTTAACTGTGGAGGGTTCATGGTGGACGATTTAAGCCATAGTCATTAGAAAAGAATAGGAGTTACCTATCTTTCATAATGACCAAACGTCTAAATGAACCTTCCGTTGATGTAATTTTGACAGCATTTGACTGTAGACGCACCAACGCCAGAAAAGTAACGCCAACGAGGACGCCATAAGCTTAATCTAAAGCGCTTCATTGAAATTCTTTATTTTTAAAATCCCATCGTTCATGAATTATTTCAAAAATAAACTAATTGTTCCACGCTACTTAGCCAATAAAAGAAGAGTGAAATACAGCTATCAATTGTCCTTGATCAACAATTTAAAGGTTTTCCAACAAGTGAAAGTGGTGTTACCTATGTGTTTAGTCCACTCAAGTCCGTACCCAGGATGGTGGCCCTATGGGTCCGGACCCCCCTCCCACCCGAAATTTTCACATTATATATATTTATATGTGTGTGAATATGATGATATTCAATATGTCAGACCCCCCCCCCCCTCCGAAATTATTTTCTGGGTACGGCCCTTCCGCTGGAGCAGCAGCCCAGCAAACACACACCTGCTGGCGGAGTACCTTGCCAGTGCCTTTCTGCCTTTACGTCCAGCACCGGCCCGGCACTGCAAAAAGTAACTGAATCGTACCAAAAGTGGTCGCCCGAGAAGTACCTTGCCAGAAGCCTGGGAAGGCAACGGCACTTTACTGGCATTCTGCATGTGCCGGCCGTTACTCACAATAAAGGCACTGGCCCATTAAGTTTATAATGCCCAAAATGAAACCGCCGGGTGCCGGCTATTATTAAAAATAAAGGCACTGGCCTGGTATCTTAATAGTGACTGCAATATAATGGCACGGTACCGGATTTGTGCCTATTTACAGTAATGCTGTCATAATTAAAATAAGCCAGTGGCGGATTTGGGGTAGGGGTCTTATTCATTAACCCCCATCCCCACCCCGCAAAATAAAAACATTCCTTAAGGGTAACATTTTAAAAGATAAAACATAAATGAAAGATAAAAACAGCAAAATCCGTTGGTCAATCGCTTGCAAACTATGTGCGCCTATCATTAGTGATCATAATTGTGTGCAGTTTTCATAAACTGCAATTTTCTTACAAATTTGCAGTCGCTTAAGATTTTTTTATAAGAGAGGCGGTAACACATTTCAGAACCAACATAAAATCATTTATAAACAGTTTAATTTCAATATTTCAAGAGTCAGAGATTTTATAAATGAGCTATAGTACTTTACTTACTAATATATATATATAATATTATATGTATATGTATATATATATTAAGGACTATGTCATTTTATCTCTCACCCCCCCCTTTATTGAAAATTGTCCGAAAAATGTGCCTCCCCCCAAATAGCGACATAATTTTACATATATTTAAATACTATTACTTCACAAAAGCTTTAATCTATTGTTACAATATTCCGTAAGCTGTGAATAGGCATCCCATGTATTTATCTATAAATAGGTTACATTTAAGGCAGTACCCAGGGGGGTGGTCCTGACTCTCCCCGAAATTTCAGTTTTTGCAAACAATGTAATAATGATGAAGTCTTTTCGTGAAAAATCCTACCTTTTTCACCGTTTGGAACCTCCCCGAAATTTTTTTCTGAGTACGTCCCTGGTTACAATCATAAAAATTTCAACATAGGGTGACCATGCGAAATACACGAAAGATAAGATAAAACGACATACTCGATTAATATCGTTTTAATATGGCAATAATGAAATTAAAAAATTAGGGGATTCAGGGGTCCCCCCTGACAAGGCTCGAATAGCCGAGTTTATATATCTTCTTATAAATAAAAATGAAATTCTGTTTGTTTGTTTGTTTGTTTGTTTGTTTGTGGATTTGATTCGTATACAAATCCACAAAAATGGACCTATCGGCCTGAAATTTAGTACAGATATGTAAAATAATATAGAATAACTCATAGTCCACTTTAAAACTTTGAAAGTCCACCCGTTCCCGGAATTTAAGAGATTTTTTATGCTCTTCACGCAAAAATCTTTCCGTAATTGTAACCCCTGTAGTGGAAAAAGTGTGAAATAAGGATCGTAGTTGCCATGTGTGGCGATTTTGCCGAATAAAATGTCGTTCGTATACAAATCCACAAAAATGGACCTATCGGCCTGAAATTTAGCACAGATATGTAAAATAATATAGAATAAATCGTAGTCCACTTTAAAACTTTGAAAGTCCACCCGTTCCCGGAATTTAAGAGATTTTTTATGCTATTCACGCAAAAAGCTTTCCGTAATTGTAACCCCTGTAGTGAAAAAAGTGTGAAATAAGGATCGTGGTTGCCATGTTTGGCGATTTTGCCGAATAAAATGTTTTAAATTCTCAAAATAAAAATAAAAGAATAATAATGATTTTTTTTTGTTAGTTTATATTCGTAAGGTTATTTTTTTTTTAAATTATAATATCGTGTGCATGGGAAATCAGAGCAGGAATTTAATGCTTTACACGCAAAACAATAAGAATTGAAGATTTCCGAGGCTAATAGGTAAATTATTTTAGTTTGGCGAAAAAATAAAATGGCTCAAATGTCGATTTTGTGAAAGTGAGTTCTAGCGGTTTGCACAGATTTCGGCTTGGCGCAATTTATTGAGAGCTTAAGGAAATAGATTTTTGAAAACAAGTGCAAAGGTTTTATTAGAATACAGCGTTAAATTTTAATGATCCGTGAAGAAATAATGCAGTTATTAAGGAATTTCAATTGATCTATCTCCAGAATTCTCGCCAAATGAGTACATTGATTTAAGTTGGGGGAATTCCGCCAAATTTCAGAAAATTGAAATATTCTCATTTAGTACATCGGAGTAATGATGAATAAAACACGTTATAGTTGATAATTTAAAAAAATTCGGCTGTATTAAGGGATTCAACTTTTCAAATAAAGGCTTGCTTTACTTTTTCGCGGTCGAACCATTTCCCATATATTATTGCTGCTAAGTCAATGCTTCGAATGATTTCCTGAAAAAACGCTTGCAAAATGGCGTATGTTGGCACTTTGGCGAGGCTTAGATTTGAAACTGGATTTTATTTGAGACTGGGATATATAATGACACTGGTTATAGATAAAAATGAATGTTGGTATGAGTGTATGAGGTTGAAAAACTCCAGCACCGTTGAGCACCGTTGCACCATGAAATTTGGTTCACCTAAGTCTTTTATCATGGAGAAGCTTTTTATGCTATCCGTTTTCCTCTAACTTGCCACAAGGTGGCGCAGCAGAACGTAAAATTCTATTCCGTTTAGCCGTTTGCTATGCGAATATCGTCCAACCGATTTCGATGAAATTTGGTACACGCGAATATTAGAACACGGAGAATATTTTTCACTATCCATTTTGCTGTAACTTGCCGCTAAATGGCGCTGCAACGCATCAACTTCTATACCGTTCGACCGACCGGCATAAAATTTCTTATACTTACACATTTGAGCACGAAGAATATATTCTAACTGCGTTCCTTTTGATGTTACTCATCACTAGATGACACTGCAATGCATTATTATTTTATTATTTTAAGTCGCCACTAGATGACGCTGCAGCAGGCCAAATTCTTGACCATTCAAACGGTTGCTATGAAAATCAGTATACATAGCTATTTGAACAATGAGAATATTTTGGCGTTATCCATTTTGCTATAACTCGCCACTTGACGGCGCTGTAGCAAATCATTACTTTAATTAACTACTAGATGGCCCTGCAGTGTATCACTTCTTGACTGTGCAAATGATCGCTATGAAAATAGGTATACATAGATATTTGAACACGGGGAAGAGTTTGGCGCTATCCATTTTCTTATAACTTGCCACTAGATATCGCGTCAACACATGAACTTCAGGACTGTCCAGCCGATAGTCATGAAAATTCGTATACATCGATATCTGAATGCGAAAAATATTTTCGCCATATCCGTTTTGCTAAAACTCGCCACTAGATTGCGCTACGCCGCATGGCCTTCTGCACCGTACAAACGATTGCCTTGCAATTCGGTATGCATGATTATTGGACACAATATAACGCGATATCCACTTTGCTATATCTGTTTATTACAATGAATAGTAATCACCACAAATCGTAATATCAAAAAGTCCATTCATTCCCGTGCGAAGAACGGGTACTTCAGCTAGTATACATATATAAATCAAAATGTTACAGGAAGTAATCTTATAAATAAAGATGAAATTCTGTTTGTTTGTTTGTTTGTTTTTTTGTGGATTTGATTCGTATACAAATCCACAAAAATGGACCTACCGGCCTGAAATTTAGCACAGATATGTAAAATAATATAGAATAAATCGTAGTCCACTTTAAAACTTTGAAAGTCCACCCGTTCCCGAATTTAAGAGATTTTTTATGCTCTCCACGCAAAAAGCTTTAAGTAATTGTAACCCCTGTAGCGAAAAAAGTGTGAAATAAGGATCGTGGTTGCCATGTGTGGCGATTTTGCCGAATAAAATGTTTTAAATTTTCAAAGTAAAAATAAAAGAATAATAATGATTTTTTTTTTTTTTTTTTTTAGTTTATATTTGTAACATTATTATTTTTTTTATTATAATATCATGTGCATGGGAAATCGGAGCCGGAATGAAATGTTTCATACGCAAAACAATAAGAATATAAGATTTCCGAGGCTAATAGGTAAATTTTTTTAGTTTGGCGAAAAAATAAATAGGCTCAAATGCCGATTTTGAGAAAGTGAGTTCTAGCGGTTTGCACAGATTTCGGCTTGGCGCAATTTATTGAGAGCTTAAGGAAATAGATTTTTGAAAATATCAAGTGCAAATAAATTGTTTATAAAGTGCAAAGGTTTTATTAGAATACAGCGTTAAATTTTAATGATCCGTGAAGAAATAATGCAGTTATTAAGGGATTTCAAGCGATCTATCTCCAGAATTCTCGCCAAATGAGTACATTGATATAAGTTGGGGGAATTCCGCCAAATTTCAGAAAATTGAAATCTTCTCATTTAGTACATCGGAGTAACGATGAATAAAACACGTTATAGTTGATAATTTTAAAAAATTCGGCTGTATTAAAGGATTCCACTTTCCAAATAAAGGCTTGCTTTACTTTTTCGCGGTCGAACCATTTCTCATGTTGATTGCTGCTAAGTCAATGCTTCGAATGATTTCCTGAAAAAACGCTTGCAAAATGGCGTATGTTGGCACTTTGGCGAGGCTTAGATTTGAAACTGGATTTTATTTGAGACTGGGATATATAATGACGTTGGTTATAGATAAAAATGAATGTTGGTATGTGTGTATGAGGTTGAAAAACTCCAGCACCGTTGAGCACCGTTGCACCATGAAATTTGGTTCACCTAAGTCTTTTATCATGGAGAAGATTTTTTATGCTATCCGTTTTCCTCTAACTTGCCACCAGGTGGCGCAGCAGGACGTCGAATTCTATTCCGCGTTTACTATGCGAATAGCGAATATCGTCCAACCGATTTCGATGAAATTTGGTACACGCGGATATTAGAACACGGAGAATATTTTTCAGTATCCATTTTGCTGTAACTTGCCGCTAAATGGCGCTGCAACGCATCAACTTCTATACCATTCGATCGATCGGCATAAAATTTTTTATACTTACACATTTGAGCACGAAGAATATATTCTAACTGCATTCCTTTTGATGTTACTCACCACTAGATGACACTGCAATGCATTATTATTTTAACTCGCCACTAGATGACGCTGCAGCAGGCCAAATTCTTGACCATTCAAACGGTCGCTATGAAAATAAGTATACATAGTTATTTGAACAATGAGAATATTTCGGCGTTATCCATTTTGCTATAACTCGCCACTTGACGGCGCTGTAGCAAATCATTACTTTAATTAACCACTAGATGGCCCTGCAGTGTATCACTTCTTGACTGTGCAAATAATCGTTATGAAAATTGGTATACATAGATATTTGAACACGGTCGCTATGAAAATCAGTATACATAGCTATTTGAGCAATGAGAATATTTTGGCGTTATCCATTTTGATATAACTCGCCACTTGACGGCGCTGTAGCAAATCATTACTTTAATTAACCACTAGATGGCCCTGCAGTGTATCACTTCTTGACTGTGCAAATGATCGCTATGAAAATATATATGCATAGATATTTGAACACGGGGAAGAGTTTGGCGCTATCCATTTCCCTATAACTTGCCACTAGATGGCGCGTCAACACATGAACTTCAGGACTGTCTAGCCGATAGTCATGAAAATTCGTATACATCGATATCTGAAGAATATTTTCGCCGTATCCGTTTTGCTAAAACTCGCCACTAGATTGCGCTACGCCGCATGGCCTTCTGCACCGTATAAACGATTGCCTTGCAATTCGGTATGCATGATTATTGGACACAATATAACGCGATATCCATTTTGGTATATCTGTTTATTACAATGAATAGTAATCACCACAAATCGTAATATCAAAAAGTCCATTCATTCCCGTGCGAAGAACGGGTACTTCAGCTAGTAATAAATAAAGTTGCACTATTGTTACACATAAGATTAGGGTAACATTTTGTTAATTATAAATTTTCTTTAGATGAAAAGATTTTTTTGTTAGCTATTCTGTAAAGAAATTTCTATATCTACCTGCTGCATACTACATGACTTAAATTTTACGGGGGAAAACACTTTTATGCACTAAAACATACTATGAGAGTATATATATTAAAAAAAGTGAAACTTAAAATTTACCTGTTATTTTCCCAACTCTAACAGAAAATCCAAGGGCTTCGAAATGTATTATGAACCAACAAGATATCATCATTGAAGCAGTGTTGTTTTATATAAATAACTGTTCCAAATAATGACGTCCTGCTAGTCTTCGGAAACTAGTCGTCTAAAGCTGTCCGCCACAGAAAAATAAATAACCGGCTGTGATAACACACACGACGGTTGAAGTATCCGCATGTTCAGAGGATTGGCACCTCGCAGAAATGAATCACAGCAAAAGAAGCGCATCGATGTCTTTCTTTAACGGGATAGAAACAGCGAAAACAATCAGCAGTCAATTTTTAAAAAAGGCAGTAGCGAAGAGTTCCGCCAATACATAGCACTAAAATGTCCAGAACTTATGTAGAAGGGCGGTCAGTATAAGTTCAGCAGGAATCAAGGATGCCAGCGAGTATTATTTGCAGCATTAAACGGCAGTCAAATTCAATGGGAGAATGATCAGGAGGTTGGCGAGAAAGTTAAACTTGGCATATTTAAGAACGCCCAAACGAGAGCCAATAATATATTCATTATTAAAGACGCCGAAAAACCGTAGAATATTCCTAGTCAACAGAGAGAGTGGGAAGACATAACAAAGCGCTTGGCACCAAATTATTGAGGATAAACGCAGCCAAAATTACAGTAAACCCGTGTGATAGAAAATTATTTCAGATGTATTTTTAACTGATGTGGAGGCCATGTCCATATATGGTAATGGAAGGAAATAAAGTGTGTACGTGTAAAGAAAGACATGGAAAAAAAATTATTGACATGGAACAAAGGACGATAGAATAATTTAAGCATAGATAGATAAGCAGTTAATTTAAATTAAATATGTGAAAAAAGGCGTAATACAAAATTTTGAAAGACAGAGTAGTTAAAAATGGGAAGAGAATTTAAAGTTAAAATACTTGATTTAAAATGTATTAAATTTAAGAAAGTAAACACAAATGAAAATTATTATTAAATATATGAGGGGGTTCACTGTAGGTGTAGTAAATATTTTTATACCATATTGAACTTGTTTGTATTATTTTAGTTTTAGTACTAAAATATGAAAGTCCAATATGAACTAATTCACCACCCCCCACATCCAATAATAATAATAATAATAATAATAATAATAATATGAACGCCTATCAGAGTTTGATTAAGCCAACGTGCGGCCTCGGGTCGACATTTGATATAGGTCCCATTTATTTAAATGAAATAACGAAATTTTATGCTAACACTATGAAATATTTACTGGCCCATTGCCTCTAAAAAGTGCTGGCCCAGTACATTTTAAACAGTACCACGCCGTTAACTATGCTGCGCATGTTTTAGACACATGGGCGCGACAGGCATTTCGCCATTACTGGCAATGTACTGGCGCATATGCATTTTTCAGGCATTGGTATTCCAGTGACTTTAAACTGACGGCAATGTACTGTGCTCCCGGCATACGGCACTTTGCCAGTACGGCGGGTACCTTGCCGTCATTTTGCGGGCAGTAGTGTGTTTGCTGGGAGTCTCCATCCTCGATAGTGGAAACTGCTCAGAAAGTAATGAATGTCTAGATTCACTATGCATTCTCACACACAAGATGATGGACGGTTTCCTTTTATGCTTTACTTTTTTGCTTCATGCCCACTCCCAGTTTCTTCCGTGGCTATGTAACAAACAGTCCAAAAAATTGTAAAAATATCGAGTTTGCGAGTGTAGGTGGCTGAAGAGTAGTATTTCATTATTATCGGAACACAGAATGTGATAAAGGTTTCGTGGGCATTTTTTTACAAAGAATATTATGTTCATGGACATCGTTAACATCGACGAGAACTTCGGTTGATAGGCTAACTTCTGAGTTTTTTTTTCACACTGGACCTCTGGATTCACGTGGATCAAGACATGGCTCTCTATTCCTTTTGATTATTGTGCATTTTTATACGAAACATTTTACTTTTACTTTTAAAAAATCAATTTAGTAGCTTCGTTCTTTGTGAAAACAATTGACTGACGAGTCCAGTTATGTAGGGTGGACATTGGTGAAGGACTTTCCAAAATGTTATGTATACGTATATTTTCTGCAAGTACCTTAGCTTAAAAGTCATTCTAAATTATAACTAGGCCTCAGCTTTTGCCAAGCCTCTCTCACTCCTGGTAGGGAATGCTGTAATTTCAAAACTGTTGATTTCACGACTCTGTTATGTGAGATTCAAATCTCTGTCGATCGAAACTGTTCTTGAAAATTCTTTCCTCATTTCTTTGACAGTTTCAGTTTCATTTTTATACAAACAATCCACTTAAATCTAACTTGGTAAATGATTAAAGCATATTCCCTTCGTCAACTGCATAAGCGAGACAACACTGTAAAAACAAGATACTCAAAAATAAGCAGAATGTACTCATTGTTTTGTACATTCTGATCTTATAATAGCTCCGAGTAATGTGTTCTCAAATTGAAGAAACTCATGTACGCATTTTTTTGAGTTCATGCAAGAACTCAAACATAAGTGTACGTATACTCAAAATTTTTGAGGACATTATGTACTCATTTTTGAAAACATATGAAAAACTCATTTCTGGAAACACACAAGAATTGATATTTAATGTATATTTGTGATATGCATTTTTATTATATTTAATACGAATATATTGACTGTCGATTTTCGTATGCACTCATAGAAGAATCAATATTTTCTTATTAAATATATACTATTTTGAACATGTTTATTGAAATTTAGGAATAACCATTATCTTATTCGTAAGTAAAACGTATACATTATTTGATTTTTTGTGTAAATTATTTCGTTTTGTTTCAATTTTTATTTATATTAAATACACTGATCTGGCATACAATGATCACAGAATGTTCTTATGACTATCTGTAACTATTATCTGAGATAAACTTGCCAAAAGTGTAGCAATTCCCTAACAGTGTTTAGAAAGCCATTCACATTAAAGCTTTTAAAATGTAAAGAAACTTCAATATCTTTACTCTTAAAAATGTTATTCTCTTCCCCCCCTTCCAAAAAGAAAAAAAAAGGCCATTAATACAGTGACCGGTTTATTCGTAACTACAGAATCGGTGCTTACGAATGTAACTTATTGTTAGGTTAGTGTACAAAACAAATAATCAATGAAAATTAATATAAAAGTAATTAAAACATAACTATTTCTCCCGCGAAAGTATTCTTATAATATCAAAACAAAATTAGTTTACTAAACTAATACTACCGACAAATGAAATAATAGCTATAAAGTTATGTGACCGATCAGCGTCTCGAATATATACAAAAACAGAATGAAATAACTATAACTTAAAACAATCAAATAATATAAATGTTACTTACGCATAAGACGAGGGCTATTTGTGAATTTTCACTAATTCTTCGATCATTATATATGATAGATTTTTTTCTTCCATTTTTAAGCAGCAAACGCCACAAACTCTTTACAGCAAGCAATATGAAATGGCGTCGACTACGTTGAGCTCGTTGAACGGACTCTTCCAAAAATAGGCTCTGGGCATGCTCAGAAATCCCAGTGACGGGTGGTTGAGAAAAATGAGATCTTGATATACTCATTTTAACGGTCGTTCTTTTTGAGTATTCTTCCGCGCGTAGTAATAAGATGTAGGTCGTAAATTTAAAGTACGATACAAATTTATTCTTATAACTACTGAAACGGAGTATTTCCGAACACGCGAACACCACATAAACGTTCATTAAATAATTTATCAGTATGCAAATGGCGCAATAAGGGATTATAATTATATTTATCCACATGCTTATTTTTCAGGTCGAATTGTTATTTATATTTAAGCACGTCATGTATTCGTTTAGCAGAGCGGAAAAAACGCCGCCTGAAATAACGCCACCAGAAAAAAACGCCACTTTTTAACTAATTTTGAAAGTTTCTTCGCAGGGGGATATATCCCGATATCCCACTCTCTGGTTACGCTCCTGTAGTGACGTAGGAAAGGGAGGGTGAGGCTTTGCGGCTCGAGCCCCCCCCATACCTTTGGAGGATGATAGAAAATAACCATATACCGGTGTCTTTTACAGTGTCCAGAATCCATGAAAACATACTGAGCCCCCCCCCCCCGCCTCAAATCCACTGAATTGCTTCGCTAATGCGCCCCTATCGGATTGAGGAGAATCCCTAGCTTTCAGCTATGGTTTATTATTAACGGGTTTTTTTTTTTTTTTTATAAGTGAAAGAGTTTATTCTGATTCATGGTAAATTATCTTGTTAGCTCTTTGTTTTTAAATAATAAATTTTAGACTAAGGAAGATTTATAAGTATATATATTTATATATAAATATTTTTGTTTTTGAAAATATTTAATATAAACATTGGTACTCATGTTTTAGAGATGCCTTTTTAAAAATTAAAATATGGCATTAATAAATCAAAATTTTTTTAAATTTTCTTTAAATTAAATGTTAGTGTAACTGTAATGTTTTTAAAATAATTCTTAATTGCTGAGAAAAACAGCAACACTTTTTGGAGGAAACTGGTTTAAAATGATTTAAACTCATTTCTTAAAATGTAAAATACTGGCTATATATAACTGCGATTAAAATTAATAGTTAATTAGTTTTGTTAGAGTAGTTAATTAGTTTTGTTAAAATAGTTCTAATAAAAATATGTTTACTATTTTTGATACTGAAAAGCTTGCCCTTCACAGACTTTGATTAAACATCTGTAAGCCTTCTTATGAGAAAGTTTAAACTCTCTATATCACCTCATTAATGCAAGGGAGTATATTTTACTTATTGGGAATTTCTGCAAGAGGGATGTATAAAAAGTAAAAGTTTTTATTTATTTACATTTAATTTCCTGAAAATTTTATTCGACACCATAAAGTAACTTTTTAATTAATTATATATGTCTAAGATCAATATTTAAAGAAGAAAACCCTAGATCCGTGCTTTTAAGACAACCTCTCTAATAGGGATTGGAAAGAATTATGATTTTTATTTAATATTAAAAATATAAAACTTTTTACTTTCAGTGTAAGTTATCATGAAAGTACTTTGATTTTGTGTTTAAGGCAGAGCAACACGAGTGGTGTCTACTTAATTAAGGCATAACCTTGGGCGGAGAACTTTTTCAGGGGTTCTAACGCTTATTCAGGTTACAACTGCAGAAAACAGTCGCGCCGTAGGCCAGAACCTACACACTTCAGCCCTTTACCTAATTGTCATGAAATTAGTAAAAAGTATTTATATTATAATGTAAAAGGGTAAAAAAAATTTAAGCTTTATAAGATAAATTTATATCTTACAAAGTTCTTTCTCTTGCCTCTCTTTGATATGCCAAAAAAAAAAAAAAAAAAAAACATTAAAACATGAAAAAAAACAAGCCTTTATCCCCCCCCCACACACACACCTATGTGTTAATTAAAATCCCAGTTTAATAGGGATTTTATTTCTTTGATATCTTAACACTTCTATGTCATCAGCGTACCTGAATGCAGTTTTGGGGTCATAGCCCCCATAAAGCTTCATTTACTGTTAAGTAATTGGCAATCTATATATATATATATATATATATATATATATATACATATATATATATTAACGGAAACCGAAAGCTTTCTAGGAAAGTCTCCCCCCCCCTCCTTAGCACCTACAGATTTATGCCCAAATTGAATTATTGAATTAACATGTGCCTTCCCCCATTTCTGGAAAACAAAGTACATTAAACCTCATAATTCACCTGAATACCCCATTCCACCACCACCAACAACATCCCATTTTCTGAAAAACAAAAGAAATTTATTTCAAATATTTAATTAAATTACTACACAAATATCTTTTCTGGCGGCGTTTTTTCCAGGTGGCGTTTTATACAGGAGCGTTTTTACCAGGTGGCGTTTTTTTCCGGTAACGTTTTTACCGGTGGCGTTTTTTCCGTTGTCGTTTATTGCTACATTCACTCGTTTATGATGCAAATGTATTTTAAAAAAAATATGAGTACATTAAAGTACTCATTTTTTAAGTAAATCATTTTTAAAAGTGAATGATCTAAATTTGACGGATAGACCTGTTAAAAAAAGTCACAGTCGATTATTTTACTGAAATCATAATCATCTGACAATTGCAGTATAAAGCTATACAGTTTATCATTAAAGCCTAAATTACACCCTGAAATTCTGTCACCTTCAGTTCACATAAATATCAAATAACATGTCTCCATTAGAATTAAGTTCAGGCGTGTATGCTTCTAGAAGGAATCACCAATTTTCCACTAAAAACTATACCTTATAATTATCGCGGACGGAAGAAAAAATGTAGCACATGTTTGATTAATGGATAAATCTAATAGAAACAGTTGATGATAGTATTAACTATAATTAATATAAATGACAGCAGTCAGTATAACTATGGCTTTTGAGTTTGTGGCTGAATGCTTCCTAGGAACTACATATTTTTCATTCTAGACTCTGGGAAATCATTATGGGAAAGTTAAAAACATGGGATTGAGATGTGTGCATATTTATCCATATGTATATACAGTGCTGGCCAAATTATTGGACTTGATGTTCAAAAGCATTAAATACTAAAGTTGCTGTTTTCCTTTTACTGCTAAATTAAAAACAAGAAAGATGAATCCTGCCAAATACATCCTTAGTATAAAGCACTTTCCCACACAACAGTCCAATATGGAGATATATCGTAGCCGAACATTTGCAAGATTTTGGGTAACCTCAAACAAACCATATATCCCTGTCAATGTAATTTTGCGACACCCTGTAAAAGAAATTTAAATGTTATCCTTTAAATGTCATTCTTTAAATGAACAGTAAACTATTATATGCGTTTATCTGCTTTACATATCGTATCATGTGTTTGAAATCGATTAATGTCACTAAACTGCCTTAGACCGTAATATATTGGGAACCTTTTCAGTGCTACAGACACTATCTTCAGTGGACAGCATTATTTTGTAATCCTTAACAACATATGTCAATTTGCTGTTTGAAATAGAGAAATGACTGCTCACTGATTGCACTATTGTTTTAGTTTGGGTATTGCTTTTGGGTGCTGTTGTTAAGAACTGTCAGTGCGACATGCACCATTTTCAACAGGGTACACGGCAAAGTACGTAGGAATAACATATATAAATTTCGTATTAATCGATGCACACTTACGGCAGTTAGAGCACGGAAGGTCAAACAGACAAACCAAAGTACAAAATGATTAAAAAATCTTTAGAACTAAAATCATCGTAATAAATTTTCAGTGCATTATGACAGAAGATGTTTAATGATTTTAGTGCAATGAGTCCAATAATTTGGCCAACATTCTAATTTAAAAGCACTTTACGTAACAAAAAAGTCAATAATAGTACCTGTATATTTCAAAGTATTCTCTATTATTTTCCAACTCTTTCCGCCATCGGTCAGGTAGTGTGCTGATGCCAGCAGCGTAGAAGGATTCACTTTTTGTTGCGATGAAATCATTAAACCATTTTCCTACTTCGTACACTGCACGGAAGTGTGCAGATGACAAGGCATTGTTCCTCGACCGAAATCAATGACAGTCCGAAAGGGCTATATGCCGGCTATTCCAAAACTTCCCAACCAAACATTACTAATGTGTGCCTGACCAGTTCTGCAACATGATGCCTTCTTGGATAGTCATGGAGCAATTTGACGAGCCACAAACCTTTGCAGTAAATGCACGTTCACGATCGCTTTCCTGCTTCAGTCACGGCAAACTGATTATAGCATTCGGCAGTTACCACTTTCACCGAGCTCCAGTAGTTCGTTGTACAGTACACCTTTCATATCCCACCATACAATGCAAAGCCTCATGTTCAAAACCGGTGAAGGAAAGTTCGGCAGGGACGTTTTGGAATAACCGGAGTACAGCCCTGACGTAGCCCCTCCGGACTATCATCTATTTCGTCCGAGGAACAATGTCTGGTCTTCTGTACACTTCCGCACAGTGAACGAAGTACGAAAATGGATTGATGATTTCATCGCATCAAAGGATGAATCCTTCTACGCTGCTGGAATCCGTGCACTCCATCTGAAATAAAATGAAAATAATTTCCTATCTTTCTGGCTCACTTTGATAAAGATGGTTTCAAAAAAAGTGAAAACTGAAATTGCGAAAAATTTCCAAGCTTTACGCATTTTGCTGAACTGACTGAGCTCTATTGCTAGGCGATTCTTCACACACCTGAATGTGTCTTGTTACAGAGATCTCTTGTAAATTCCCCGGATTACATTTTACACGGTGGATGCATTTCGCACAACGCCGTGTAAGAGAAAGTTTACTTTAATGGAGAATAGATTTTGTTTTATAAAACCTCCCATATACCATTCTGCGCATGCTGAGTAGTAAATATATGCAACAAGTCTAAGAATTTTCATAAAAAGAAGCTTTACTGTTATGCGTTTGTAAAATAAAGATCGAAAAAAAAATTTTTTCGTCATTACTTAGAAACCGTGTCAAATAGATAATCCAGTGTATGCATATTATACTCATGTTCAGGAATGCAGTCCTATAATAAAAAAGGGCGGGTGCTATGAATAAGTCCATCGCATGCAAATTTTCTTAAGAAAGGGCGTGACCAACGGATTTTTTAAATAAAGTTTTATTAAATTACAATTTATCTTTTTACAACAATAACAATAGTAAAAAACAATTAATTTAGAATAGCAACCACAATTCTTCGGAACAATCGAGACCTTTTTTTGACGACAGCTGGCAGTGCGCGCACAGCCAGCTGTCGTCAAAAAGAGTCTCTAGATCTGTGGCACGCGATGAATGTTTCGATCGTCCGCCATTTTGCTGGTAGTTAAGTCGAGCGATGGCAACGGCTGCCCTTTTTTCAGCATTGGGCAATCTATCCAGCTGTTCTCGCATTCTTCCATTTTTCAGCAGATGTCAGTGCTGTTAAAAATAATCGTGACAATTTTTTCATGGGAAATGACGTGCTAAACAGTAAAGGATTCTCGTGGAGCTATGTCACCCGCAACTATTTTTATAGAAATCAAATCTGTTCTTCGTGACTGGCAACTGTCAAAACGTCAGAGTTTGGTGTTCCCAGAGCGGGAACACTGCGCGTTAAAGGGTTAAGAAAACTACCGGAGCTTTTCCCTGGTGCGCCTTGGCCCCACTGCACCCCTGCTCATGTTGTTAAAAAGAGAAAATCATTTTTCGTCACACGGAGTTTAACAGTTTAAATAATAAACAAACTAGTGAAGATGCTTAAAACCAAAAATGACCTTCCAAAACTGCTTTATGTACTTTTAAAAACGATATGTGACTGATACATCGTTTAGTAAAATTCCTTAGAAACAGAGACTCATTACAAAATTGTCCAAAGTGTGAAACTATGCCCTTTTTTCCTGAATGTTTCACAACTGTCAAAGGTTCATCATTTATAAAAGTGCAATTATACAAGGTGTCCCATAATTCCATAAATATTTCAACAAACTTCTAGAGGAGGTAGGGTACAGCATAAGGATTAACAATTGCCCAGCAATGTGAGGTCAAAAAATATCGTTTTCCCTTACCTATTAATAATCACTTTTGGAAAAAGTTGAAGTGATTGTCTCATCTCTTATTCAAGTTTCATTGACAATGGGCTTGTCGCCAAAACTTTCATCAATGAAATTAAATAAAATTTTTAAACTATTAAATTTAGTCAAGTGTTTTCTGCGAAAGACACATTAATTTTTAACCAAAATTGGTCGAAAATTTCACTATTATTTCCTGGTACCAAAGTGATTATTACAAGCTACATGAAAACGATGTTTCCGACCCCATATTGCTACGTGAATCTGAAATCTTATTACCTGCCCTACCTTCCCTTGAAGTTTGTCCGAATAATTATGGGACTCCCTATACAGTACACCCTGTGACCAAGTGTTCATGATTTTTTTTTTTTAAGTTCTGAAGTAGCTTCATAACTTACATCCCCCCCCCCAAGTATCCAGTCGCAAGATTTTTAAGAAAGAGCTGCATTAAACGAGTAATTTAATCAAGTGGGATTCCAACTCCAACGAATATTTGTAGAGCACTCTTTCCCCCCCCCCTCCCCCCCTCACACCCCCACCCATTTCTCAAACTCAAATTATCCTCTCCCTTTCAAAACCTTTAATTTCACCACCATTAAAACATTACGCCTTATCCTTATAAGAACAATCAATAGCAACCGTTGATTATCACCCATTGTTCGTGTCATACCTCTCTGTGTCGTCATGGAGATGTCAAGCTATCGGTGTCATTTCTTTTCCACTGATTTCAGATGTCAGCCCGTGGGTGATACTTGGGGACACATGGAACATTCAGCCGATTTCATTAATGACACCTCAAATGTGAGAAGCATGAAGAAAATAACAATTATTAACAAAAGAGGTCATATTTGAGGAAGCTGTCGTTGGTTCGACGTTTGATTAAGCATGACAGACAGTTGCTAGGTAATTAACATGTTTAGTGACTGCCTATATGTTATATAATTTTTTTTCTTTTCATATTAGTTTATTGACGTAGTAACCATGCAGATGCAATTTAAAATAAAATAATCGATTGCGAACTCCATTGACTTGAATTTAGGGTAAAACGCGTACATTTTGCTGAAAAGGGGGAAATAATTCAGAGTTCAGATGTAATAATGCATTTTCAGGATGTAACCATACAGAACTGAATTGTTAGATAAATTTCCTTAAGTTATAACCCCCTATCCCACCCCCGAAAAAAAAAATATCTGAACTGTGGAAGATGCAAGTTGTATTTTTCAAAATAATTATACGATTTCTAGTTACCAACTGCACATGAGTACATTTTACCAAATAATAATAATTAATTAATTAATTTGTAAATAGTGGTCAGAAATTTCACTAACTCTTAACCGAAGCTTAAACTTATTATGAACTAACACGCAAAGATAATGTTTTCAGCCTTGCATCACTATGCGATTGAGTCATTTTAGTGAAAGAAGTTTTGAGATTGATTTATTTTATACTAGCCGCCTCCGGAGACCAGTTGGTTCGCCATCTTAATAAATCTTGTTCGGAGAGACTCCTGTTCTTCACCGGCTTCCTTGGCATTCAAATCTCTCAGATTCTGAATGGAATTTAAAATTAAGATGGCTACAAACAGGGACGGCCCTACGGTAAGTGTCGTCCCTGCTAATGTAAAAAAGACGCCCCCTTTTATGCAACTTAGTTTTTGAGTTCGAAATGACGCCCCTTCGAAGCCGGCGCCCAGATGCGTTGCTTACCGTGTTGGGCCGCCCCTGATTACAGAAATAAGATGGTTAAATGATAAAAACCTGTAAAAAGGAACAAATTATTTTCGTCTTATATTAATTCTGAAGAGCTTCTGGATGTATCGGCCTTTATCAAAAATGGAAAGGAAACAAAACTAAGAAAATCTGAAACATTTTCAGATTTTAAATACGCACTAAAGCGCTATGTATTAAAAGCGTATTATAATCCATGGGTCTTCTCTATTTTCTTTCCTTTTTCCATTAATTTGGAAAGTATATCATTATTCATGAGTGTGATAAAACACAACTAAAATTGATATTTCTATCCTTTTTCTGGATGTAATACATTAGAAATAGATGGGAAAAGCTGTGCAGAAAAATGCACAATTCGAACTGAAATAAAGTTTAAAAACTCATTCAGGTGTATTCATAATTGAAGTAGCAGAAGCAGACGATAAATAGCGCTTGGCGTTAGAATCACATCTCCTCAAAACTGTATATCAACCATTTTAGTTGCCAAATTAAAAAGTTGCACGTTTTAGTCTCGGAAAATTTCCAAATCATATTTTTCTTTTGAGTATAAAACATTTCATTCCTGCTCTGATTTCACATGCACACGATGTTTTAATTAAAAAATAATCTTACAAATAATGTAAACAAAAAAAAAGTATTCTTTTATTTTTACTTCAAGAGTCTGAATAATTAATAAACTCGCCAAAAATGGCAACCTAGATAGCCAAACTCCCCCTCTTTCCACTGCAGGGTTACAATTGTGAAATGGCGAGAACAAAAATGATCATTTTGCGACACGTTTTTTATCGATATCTCCTAAAATAATTCGAATTTCGAAAAAATCGCTTCGAGGTGTGTCGCGACCCGTCTTGGAGAATTTCCGTACAAAATTTGGTAGGTCTGCGATCACCCGTTTCGGAGCTACGCGAGACACAGACAGACAGACAAACGGACAGTTTACACTCTGTTTTATTTATATAGATATATATTATCGCCCCTGAATTCGTAAAATAACTCCTCAAAGACAACCTACATGAATTGAATGCGTGATGAACCAAATAGTTAGGTAAAACATTAATTGAATGTGTGATTAAATCAAATAGTTATAGGTTTGTACACGCTTAAATCTATTGAGTAAAATAATAATCAAACGGAGTATATTTTTACTCAATTTTTGACTTCAAACAGCCATTCTCCCGATTGAGTAAAATTTGCTCTATTAATCGACAAAAATCAATCGAGCAAAAAATTCTCAATTTTTGTTTGAGCATTATATAACAGCTCCATTTAGGCTAAACAATAATCAAAAATGAGGAGTCTGTCCGATTTTGATTAATATAACTGTACTCAATTATGATTATTATTTAAGCTATAGAATGAGCGTTTTTACAAAATCAGCCCTTTTTTAATTAATATATCTGTACTCAATTAAGATTATTATTTTAAGCTATAAAAAGGGTGTTATTAAAATTTGTTGTTTTTGATTAATATATTGAATTATTCGTTTTCTTCATTTTTTATTATCAGAGCTGTAATCTATGATTATAAGCCCGATAAAATAAATTTTAAATCAAGGCAAATACATTACATATATCTTAATACACTATAAAAAAGTATTTTTTTAATAAATAGAATATAATTTCACTATAGTCTCTAGCTATAAAACGAATCCACAGTACAGTCAGAATACAGAAATGCAATCATGGTTAAACCAGCTGTGAGATTTAATTAAAGCAGCAACCAAATTTATTTACATGAAAAAGGTAAAATACTACTTACTTTGAGGGGAGATATCATAACTTCATTTGTTTTACAACAGCTTTTTATAATCCAATCGTAAGAAACTATGTCATAAAGCGAAATCTTTACCTAAAGCATCTCCTCCATATCTAGGCTGAATTTATTTCACAACTCTGACTATGAAAAAGATGCATTTGGTATTCGGATATGAAACCATATTATCACAAGCGAATACACACACATCTAAGCCGTGAGCCACGTTTGTGACTATGAACCGTTATCCGTTGAGGAGCGTTGGTCACGTGATAGTAATAGGATAGGATATGGGTCGTGGGGGAGAAGAGAGAGAATACTCAAATAGACAAAAATATTGTCAAAAATTGAGCTAAGTAGAATCTAGCGAATTGAGGGGAGGATTGAGGGGAATTGAGGAGATAACAAATTATTGTCTTTAATGAGTATTTTTTAGCGTAAAAGGATTTAAATCAGCCGATAAGAAATTTAATCAATAAAGGAGTGTTAGTTTTAATCAATAGATTTAAGCGTGTATGATAGATAACTGAGTTGTGCTACGATATTTAAAATTGTTACTTTAAAACATCAAAATTTATAATCCGATGATAAAAAAATTTAATAAATTACTTAAAATGATCTAAGAATCTTAGTTAAAATAAAATTGTGTTATTTGTATGTTTCTTCATTGAAACAACTGTGTACTAAGAAATAAACCAGAGAATTAAAAACAGTCTGAAAAATAGAACATTTACTAAATGTGAGGAGACATTACGATGCAATTGTAGTACATTTAAAAATTCTGTGGCTCATCAAAAAATTTGTAGTTAAAATTAATTATAGTTAACTGTAGTTAAAGAAACTGCGACGGCTTTATCAGCCAGATAAAGTTTCATTAATATTTTTCCGCCTGGAATCTTTGCCAGAAAACTTCTGTTGATTTAGTGCGGGAATAAAACAAATTTCTCCTAAACTCGTCTACATTAAATTATTATTTGAGCTATTTACAGCATTTTAAAATGCTGCAATTTTTGCGAAATTCCCTTTCCCTAGCTTACTTAATTATTTTAGTTGCAACTCGACAAGTTGGAAAAATATATATTCTTTACAACCTGCAAGTCTCGAGGTTCTAAATTATTTGATGAATTTTGGAAAGTATGTCTTTCAACTGTGCTCCTGAAATGACCGCTCTCCCTGCTGAGGTCATTTTGCTATGTTGTTCGTGAGTGGTCATTGTTTACGGGGAAAATCATTTACCTGATTTGCCGCGCTTGCACCCAGCACACCTCTGACGTCTTTTCAAACCGAACCTGTTCTTTGTTAGCACCATGAGCTTGATTGGATGATCAGTGAAGATCTAGACCGAATGTCGAAATGCCTTTTTCGTTCCAGACAGATTGGTACCATGCTATTAATATTAATTCAATTATTGTTTAAAACGTTCGGTTTCCACTTGTCACTCAGTAATGGAAAACGACATGCAATATTTATACATTTGAATTATTACTTTTTAAATATTAATTTTTAGGCGTCAAACAATTTAATTTTTCACACCTTTGCCTCAAACTTCTATTTTACGCCAACCACATTTTTTTTGGAAATTGTTATACTACATTTATGGAAACATCAATTCGCTTTCCGTCTACACATAAAAGTATAAAAAAAAGTTTCTTCGACATAAAATACGTAATTCTTTAACGATCGAGAATGACACAACCAATACATTATATCAACTTTTCAAACAATGCCTTCTTGTATTATGTTCCTACATTTAAACATAAAACATAATCGCCTCCGAAACACCCCTAAACCTCTAAAATGTCGTTAAATAATACTCAAATATATATTACAGTTCCAACGTCTTCGATATCACATGTTAACTGAAACCATTATTCCGCTAAATACTCATTTTCCTCTGAATCCCAGCAGAAAATGATTCTTCAACCCAAACTTTCTCTGAAGTGGGTGGCGGTGGTGGAATGAGCAGGCTAAACAAAAACCTCAACATTCTCTTTCTCATCATATGTCGCTCAGTAGACATTAGCACACCAGGAAGAAGACGGGCGTCATAAAATATCTGTCAACGAAAGAACTGATGATCACCTGACACTGAATCTCCCACAAACAGATGCTGTTCCTCTTATAGCCGAGCTCACTGCATAACTTACGATTGTGAAGCCCCGTTCCCTTTTGCGAATGGAGCACCGGCTTCATGCATATTTCATTAAGCGACGACCTGGCGGTTAAGTTCTAAGTGCCAAAGAGACACGCAGCTCCAAAGTCGGCTGAGAAGAGCGATTTTTTATGGATTGACCGGGTTAGAATGTTTGGCGATCTAGCTCCGTTTTATTTGTCAAATACATTGTTGGCTTTGTAGACTGACTATCAACATGACAACACGAGATACGTACTTTTGAGATTGGGACTCTCCAAGACTTTTCAGGAGGACAGTCCCGCTTTCAAGGTACAGTAAGTGTGCTTCACTTGAAAGCTCCGATTTTGGGTTTGATTCCCGAATAAGACTTGTTCGGATATTCAATATCCCAAAGAATGTATTTCGTCCTACCTTCCTACAGTGATAATTTTGATTCACAGCAAGTGCTCTAACAATGAAACGGCTAACGATCTTGAACTAAGTTGTGGAAAATATAATCCGACTTAGTGCACATTAAACGAAAACTACCAATCGAAAAAAGAATCATTAACATATAGCAGATGGAAGTTTACCAGGTTGTGTGAACTTCCATCAACATATCAACAAATGGTGGAAGTTTACACATACTGGTTAAGAACTACACCTATTCCGTTGACTGATGCACCAGTAAAACAGAAGGTGGATTATAATGTTGCTTAATTTTAAGAAATATTGAAGTATATGCAGTAAGATCGCACAAAACCTTTAAAAAATATTGAAGTTAACTGTTCAATATTTATTGATTATTCTTCTAAATGAGAGTGAGAATATATCTCGGAAGAAACAAGGAGCTCAATCATTTTCTATTGATGAAAAGCTTTTTACATTTTTCACCGGTTTCATGAAATACCGTGGAACATATCTAATCTCCCTCGGGACGTGCAAAACTGGCCATCTTATAACAGTGGCTACCTTACAAAGGTGGCAAAATGTGATGATAAGAAAGCGAAAGTTTATAAAAGTTGTCACTATAGACAGGTGGTCTTTTTACGAAGGTGGGCACTTTATCAGATTTCACTGACTATTAGAAATACGCAAAAAATTGAAGTATCACTTGAGGAATGTCTTATGTTAAGCACGGTTTTTCTTTCATAGTTTAAAAATAACTACGCCTTCCGCCTTCCGTGATTGGTCGCATTCCTCAAATAAATAAATCTGCCCGATGGAGCGATGAAATATTACAGAAACAATAGAAAATACGTCGTATTCAGCTTTTATCGTTTATTTATTTAATGAAAATAAAATTTCTATGATCTAATACATAAATCTCACTTATCTGAGAAGAAAAGCTGTCAGACTAAAAAGTTTCTTGTCTTTCTAATCTAAGCATTATCTATGAATATTTATATACATATTTTCTTTAAAAATTCGGTTTAAAAATTTCCTTAATTAATCATAGCTCATCAAAATTTGCGTTATACAATAACTAATAAAGTTTTATTAATGAAATTTTCTTTTCTTCTCTAGTAATCGACACATTTGATTTTTTTTCTTTTCGATTTTTTTTTCTTCTTTCTCTTTACGAATTCTCCCGTTAAGAAAAAAATAATAATCTGAAGCCTCTGTGAGATTATTCAAAAAATTTTCTTTCTGCTTGTTTTTAAAAATGTTAATATATGTAATTCCTTCAATTTATATACAAATTGCTATCATTTATAAGCAATATGTCCATATAATTACCTTAAAACAAGTATGGACATTTATCAATCTTTTAAATTACTAATAATTTTATTTGCTTACCTTCTTTGCAATGACTGAAAGATTGCTGAGCATTTAAAAATTTGTAAGAACATATTATTTTTCACCAGAAAATTTTAAGTACCTCCCATCTTAAAATATTTTTTTTTTTTTTTTTTTTTTTTTTTTTTTTTTTTTTTTAATTTACTAACTCAAAAATCCACGAGATAAATCATGAAGTCATCAATGTTCCATCTCATTTCTGAACCTTGCAGTTTATTTTACTATTATGCTTACTTTACATAACTATCTATACATTTATTATATTAAAACATTAATAATGGGGGGAAGGAAAAAAAAAGTATTATTTCAAAATTTCAATCTGTTTCTTGTGTTTTTAGGGCAACGAATGTTGTACACAGTTTCTCTCCATAGCAAAGTATTCTGTTCTTCTTGGTCATTGCATCTTATCTCTTTCTCTCACTAAAACATGGTTCAAATTAATTAACTAGACGAATACTCCTGAAATTAGTAACCGAGCCTCCGTAAAACCTCCGAAAGTTGGACCTTTACGGTTCCCTCCAACAGTGTCCAACTCTATGGGGTCCGATATTTAAAGGAATATTTCGCATATTGTGTCCACATTTCGTGTCTTAGATCTCATCTGTCCAACTTAGTGAGGTTTCACTGTATTTTGTTTGAGAAACTTGGGAAAGTTCACTGTATTTCATTCATGAAACTTGAAAGGTTGCAGTGTGGACTGTGTTGTGTAAGCTAAAGAGTGCTGGTGCACGTAAAATCTGGTCGTGAAGTCAGAGTTTCCATGCTGGAATAACTCGGTGGTGCCAATCCATGTGCAGACCTCTCATCTAAAATTGATTCCATATTAGGAGACCCTAACCTCCAGGAGGTTACTTAGACGCAAACTCTGATGATTGATTTCCTCCTCTAGGTAATAACAATAATATTAAACACATTAGGGAAAACAAACAGCTGTGGAGGAAAAACTCACACAGTAGTGCAAAAGAATATGCTTCGTCCAGATTGTCAGGATCAAAGCATAGGAAGCCCAATGTTTACTTCCTCAAGCAAGCTGGTTACTCATTATACAGGGTGATTGTAATTAAACTTCCCCTCTAAACAGGGTTCTATTGATAAAATGGGTGAACGCAATGTAACCAAATTTGAAGCATACACTATACAAAAGATGCACTCAAGGAATTCCGAAAAAAATCTTCAGAAAATGTCCACTAGGTGGCGCTTTGCATGAAAAAACAGCAAATGCAACATTGGAAAAACCTAATTTGAAATGTATAAACAGTTCCAATAACTGTTCAGTTTTTTAATATTAAGTATTTTGGGTCATTTTTTAAGTTGAATTTACCATGCAAAGGGCCACCTAGTGGACATTTTTAAAACTAAATTAAAAAAAATTCTTCCTTGAGCTTGCCTCACCATGGCACAGTGGTTATGCCACTGAAAATGGTAGATGGTCGAAGTGTGAAGGTCCCGGGTTCGGGTCCCATCGCGCGGCTATCGATCTAACGGTCTGGAGTTTTGGTAGGTTTTCTCCGGATGTAACGTGAAAACGCGTTAGAACCCCTTAGAAAGTCCTCTTACCAAGGCATCCCCCCCTTGGCAGATCGCCCTACTGTAGCGTTGCCATAATCACACACAACAACAACAATCTTCCTTGAGCTTATTTGGTGTACAGTCCTTATACCAAATTTGGTGCAATCGGCTTACCCGTTTCAGCTATACAGAAAGCTGTTTCAAGGGAAAGTTTAACTATAACGCTCAGTATATAACCATTCAAGGGATGAGAAAGTGAATCTAACTTGGGCACGATAGATCCTTGGATTTGCAGAACGGCGTCACAACACGCTGATCGTCACTAGAGCTGAAGCAAACCGCATGTATTCGGTACTAAGATACGGATAATCACTCAGACTCGAAGTAACGAATTGTTACTTTTCGGTTGATATCGTTACTCGATCCGAAGATGTTTCGGATCGAGCAGCTTCGAACTTCGAATACAGACTGCCAGGCGAGGCGAACTAGAGGGGAAACGGGCTCCAGTAATCGAGTACTAATATCTGGATATCGGATCGCGGTTTCAAGGGGGAAAATGACTTTCGAGTTTGCATTTCGGATCGACCAGGTTCGAACTTCGAATACAAGACTGCGGGAGGGAGAAAATGAATTTCGGTATTTGAGTAATAGTATGTTCCTTTCCGTTACTAGATACCGGAAGTATTATGGATTCTCGCTGTTGGGAGGGAAAAATCAGTTTCGGTATTTGAGTAGTAGTATGTTCTGGTTGCAATTCGTTTGTGCCGCGCCGAATGGTATCGTTTTGATGAGGTTTGGAAGAATCCGTATGTTTCGTTACAGTTATGGAGATGGAATAGTATCTGCTGCTCTATTGATATGGGTCGTACAATGAGGGGATACGATCCGGTGTATAGTATGTTATTATGCGCAGTTGAACTTTTTTTTTGCGGGGGGGGGTGTTCTTATAATTGTAGAGGAGCAATACATATAAGAGAAGCATGTTAGTAAGGGGTGCTAATTTCGGGCTTTCTAACATTTTAGTACTAAATAGTGGTGCAATCAGAATTCTTTCTTTCAGGGTGGTTCCGAAGCAGGATTGCGAACTTAACTTTTTCTTTTTTTTTTTTAGCTAGAATCGAAATGAGTAATAAATAACAAATTATTTAAATACACCTTTTAAAAAAATATTTTTATAAAGTAAACGAATTCACACATTTTTATTATTTAAAATATTATTTGGAACTAAAAAAAATATTTAGCATGGAAACCTAAACACATTTTTTAAGTAATTGTTTAAAAAATATATAAAAAATTGGGAGCGACCCGGGATTTCTATGCCCACTCCTGCGTAAGCCACTGGTATTAAAATATTTCAATAAAGTTCAGTATGTTTCTAAAATGTCGGTGTTTAGGGGGCCATCTGCCCTATTTTATGGTACATTTTATTCCATGAACTCATGGAATACGCATAATCCGGTGCAACCATTCTTTCTGTATGAAAGGAGTGATAATTTTTGTTTAAAGAATGCTCTCATATATGCACCCACAGAAGGGGCTAACCCCCTTCATCCCAAAAGTGCAGAAATAGAACTGGAAATATCTTAAAAATAGATAATTCTCACTGAATTAAACAATTTTAAATTAAAATATGGTAATTTTTAATTTACTTCGAAAAATGATCCAGCAAAAGAAGTTTTTGATATGAAATAAGAACTCTCAAATAATAAAGATATTATGCTTGTAGAAACGCAAAGTAGTTGATATCATACTGAGATCCCCTGCCCTGTGAATTTTATATATGTGGCCCAATCCCTGGATCTCAGTATTCGAGAACCCGCAACCCAGAAAAAACACGAGTCACAAGCTTTCCTTTACACTTTTTATGACAAGAATGAACAGGTTAAACCAGCGTTCAGAATTAAAAAAGGGGGGGGGGGTGAGAAAAGAAAAGAATGGCATATGTCTTTGGAAGATTTCTATGTGCACTCAGTAATTCGGATAATTTAGCATTGTATAAAACCATAAATGTGTATAAAAACAATCTGTAAATCAGAGAAAATAAGCTCTAAATACAACTTTGTACAACTTCGCTAAAAAAAATTCTTTTTGGTTAGGTTTCGCTATGGGTTTATGTATGGGCGGCATATACCCATAACAACACTGTCCCGGATGTGTTGTTATGGGGCACTATATAACACCCTATTACCGATTCTATTAGTAGTAACGAAAGTAACGAGTAACGAATACTTAGTAACGAATAGCGAACATCTAAGTAACAAATACATACGGATACTCATTTTGTCGTTACTTTTACAGCACTAATCGTCACGGCACTAAGCCTAAAGCGTTTGCGTGAAATTATTAGAAGAAAAAAATAAGAAAAAAAACGTCGTAAAACTGGCATTAAAATACTTTAATTATAAAACAGTTTGAATAAAAATGCATAAAAATAAAAATTGTATTGATAACTCTACTTACATTTAAAAGAATAATAAAAGTTCTCTTATTCATGATCAAAGAATTAACTAAACCAATACGTAGCGCAAACCGAACAAGTGGTGAAATGCTAATTCCGATGGTTAGAAACAACATCAAAATGAGTAAAATCATAATTCGGAGTAAACGTTTTACTACTGATCCCTAAAACAGTCGGTCAGTCCAATACGAAGAAATATAAAACATACAGTTATGCATAAAATTGACCTTACAGAAGGAAGCAGAAACTGTTGGCTCAGTCCTGTCAGAAATAACTTTACCAGCAAGAAAAAATAATTACATCGCTAAAGAACATTTTATTTTATGAGTTAAAACAATTTTTACTTTTTTTGTGTGTGTGATTAAAAACAAGAAGTTTCGATAAAAAATATTTTAAAGCGTTGCATTATCTTCCAACTGAAGTCTAAATATTATTATTATTAGGTTATATTCTGAATGACTATAAATCTCTATACTACGATTAAAAAAGATCTCTACAGCATAGTAAAAATTAAAAAAAAAAATAATAATAATAATAAAATAAACCCACAATACCACTTTCACTTTGAACTATATTGAATTATAAAATTTAAAAAAATTCTTTGTTTCATTTTATCAAACTAAAGTGATCAAAATTAATAATGATGAAATTTTATTAATGAGTTTTCTTATTTCATTAATTTTAGAATCAACGTCTGAAAATCCTTACATTTTAATAAGTTGGAAAAGAAGTAATTCAAAGATGGCTGATTGAAGCGATTCATTTCGCTTTGGCCTTTTTTTTAAATTTAATTTTTACTGAATTTTGATTTATGATTTATTCTAATTAAATCACTTTCTGAGCAATTAATTATGACAGCAGTTAATTGTGTTGAGTGTGAAAAGTTCTCTTTCATACCACTTTCTCAATTTTAACATTAAAGCATTTTTTATCGCATTTAAATTTATTGTAAAAATACTAAACCTGAATTATGTCTTTAGGAAGCACCTATTAATTTTTTTTTCTCGCTTATTTTACAGCTCTAACCTTTAATTGCTTTAACCTTTTCAACTGATTCAATGCTATTTCATGTTGTACGCTATACAGGGTTCGAGAAAAGTCCATTCCCATTCTTGATTTTCGTATTAGTTTAGCTAGAATATTATTTTTCTCTATCCTTACAGCAGTGCTCCACAACCTTTTCGTCGCCGCGGACCGGTCAGTGTTTCAGAATTTTACCGCGGCCCGTTAAGGGGACTGGAGGGGGGGGGGCATTGATTGTTTATGTTTTAGTTTTTCTGATTTATTAATTTAATTGTATTTAAACACGCATTCAAAAATGGAATACATTACAATATATATATATATATATATATATATATATATATATATATATATATATATCAGTAAAACACAAAGTATATACTGCAAATAAGACATACCCCCCGCAAGAAAAAATATATAACACCAGATGCAAGAATTACAAACCTCGAGTGGAAAAAAAAAAACAAGAAAAAAAAACAGATGCTGAGCCAAAGTACAATTAAGCAATGTGATAATAGAATGGAACGGAAATTATAACCACTGGCACCATCGTCAGGAGCCATAACCAGTAGATTATAATTAAAGACACTCAAAATAGTAGGATTTCGGTGTGTGGCATATCAAAAGAGATATTCACTCCACACGTTTTGGCTCTGTACTATAAAATAAAAAGCATAGCAATAAGAAATCAGAACAATAGAAAAAGCACAGGAAAATCGACGTACCATTCTGGAGTAGTAGCAATCACATGGAAGGCGAGCATAAATTGTTGCCAAAATAAAAAATTGTAATAAGTGAAAACCGATATTGCCACAAAATGTAACAGTGGAAAGAAGAATACAAAGGTGTTGCCAAAAACTATAGGAAAATATTATTAAACATTACTATTATCCAGGTATATTAATTAAATTAAAAATATATAGAATAATAATGAATTTAAGATTATTGAATAGAATATATGGTATAGCCAATCAAATATAACTTATTGTATTTAAAACTATGATGATTATTAATAATAACAAAGTACGAATAATAAGATTGTTTATATCAGAAAATTAATCTAATGATGAAAGAAAAATGTTTTTATATTATACAATCAGAAGTAGGACAGTATAATCACATTATAGGAACCCCCTCATTTTTTTCTTTTTTTTTCTTTCTTCTTCTTCTTCTTTTTTTTTTTTTTTTTTGTTCCCAAGTAAATAAATAAATATATATATAAATATATATATAATATAGAATAGCTAACTTACGTAATGTGGAATCCCAAGATAATCCATTGATAAAGTGAAAAAAAACAAAAAACAGATAGCACATGTTGCCAATTAACAAGCTTATATATATGCATGCATGCATATACACATCCAGAGTGTTTTTATAAATATTACTGGTTTTTACATTTTTGACATAACAATATAAAGATTTTACGAGACGAGACAAAGCTTTTCGGTTGTTTGATGAGACGCGAGGGACCTACTTTTTGCCTAGCGTCTATCCCTATTAGAAATTTAAATAAATAAATAAATAAATAAAATAAAATCCCATGTGAAGTTCCTTAAAAAACGGCCGAGGCCTGAACAGTGATCATCAGATATATTTTGAATACAATAAATGAAAACAAACCTTTGACACAGACTTCTGAATTTGCGAACTGTTATGTAGACAACCCTTATTTTGTTTCTGAATCTGTTTTTTCGAACCAAAATATAGTTATGCAGTTGCAAGCTAATTTTCATTTTTTCCCTGGCTTTAACTGTTTTCTAATTTATACAACGTTAAATATACGAAACTGCCAATATAATAACAACTATAACAAAAATAGCAACAACAATAATAATAATAATGATAATGATAATAATAATAATTTTACTGTCATCAATGGAAATTTTAGTTCGAATTTCAGAATACCAGCATCATGTGATTCTATGATTAAATTTAAATAAAAATAAATAAGTTGAATTATAGATTAAATTTACAATAAGAAGGTCACGCCTGTGGCTTGATTTTATTTATTTATTTATTTGTGTGTGCGTGTGCGTTTCTCTTTTCATGCGCAACTTATGGAACTTAATATATATATATATATGTATATTAATTGTGAAAATAATTTCCTAAATAAAAAAGCCGTGTTTTAAAAATATTTGCAATACAATTCTTTGCTTATTAAGCCTATTCTTCTTCTTCTTCTTTTTTTTTTTTTTTTTTTTTTTTTGTGGGGGGGGGGGGTTGTTAAAGCAGTGCAGATTACAATTTGAGCAGTATGAAAGCCGAACAAATAATGTGAAAGATTTAAAAAAAGTAAATCTAAAATGCTTCTTCTCAAGCTGTAATATGCTTTTTTAAAAACAATGTGACTTGAGAAAATTGATCGATTACTAAGAAGTATCTCAAGAATTTCATGAATTTTCAAAGTAACTATTGCTAAAAGGAGTATCAGATATATTCATGTAATTGATATATATTTTACACTAATAATAATAAGGAAATTCTCGGAAATGTTCATTCCTTTGAGATTTCACAATATATAGTCAAGCATGCTTAATGGAATAGTCAATGTACTACGAAAATTTATTCTAATAATCGGGATATTCCATTATCCAGGATAAAATTGACTAATCTTTACGGTTTGGTGCAATGAAAATTTTTTACTATAAGCGGGATATTCCTCTAACCGATATTCTAATTAAACAGGCTCGATTGTAATATACAATTTTATTTATATATTTATTTAAAGAATGTATATTTCATTTCTCATAAATTTCTCACTCATAAAATATTCATAGAGCAGATTAAGAAAAAAAGTCTTGATGTTATAGCAAAAAATGCTTATCATTTGCGTGCCAAAATTAGGTGTCGCGAGTGACATGGACGCCATATAAAAGTCACGGTTATCAGGCTTTAAAGGGAAAATTACGATTCCAATTCGCTTAAAACGGCTTTTCTAGATTGCCTAGTTTAACTCTTTTTCACAAATAAAATGATTTTTTTATGCATGAAGCAAGGATATAGGAAAGGGTGTTCCCACTGAAAGAAATATTTCGAATGCGGAAAGTTTTCTCAGAGTATGCAATTTTGATTTCGGTATATAATGAAAATTCAGTATAGTTATTTATTTTAAGTGGGCAAATGTTAAATATATTGAGTGTAGATATATTTTTGTCAAATGTTCCTCCTTTTTTTTTTTTTTTTTTCTTTAGCGCTCGTTGTAATTGCCCTCCACACGGAGCCCCCGGGAAGGCGACCCCGCTCCACATTGGGCTTTATCCTCGAGTTTCTCAAGTGAGGATCATCTCAGACATATTCTTTTTAATTACAAACAATTCAAAACGCACGATTATAGTCATTATTTTACGTTTATTTTTAAAACAGATTTTAAAATATTAATGCACTTTAATGAATTAGTTTTACAGACAGCTAGCTCTATTATACTACATTATTTTTCGTTGAAACTATGCAAGTTTTGCAGATCGACTAGCATCGGACCAAGGCCGGACTGGGTTCTTTTGAGAGCCCTCGATTAAGAGATTGAAAAGGGGCTCCTTACTGAGGAGTTTAGATGGAATAGAGTATTAGAATAAGTGGTATTTGAAAATTAGGCTTACGTGCCTAAAAACCACCTTTAACTATTTTAGAATTTTTGGTCCCCTCGACCCGCGGGATTTCTGGCGTCAATCGTTGCGCCCCTGCGTAAAGACGTAAGATAACTGGGAAATAAATGATAAAATTACACTGATATATCCATCAAATTATTCTAATTACAAAGTAGTACGTCCATTTTGGGGGGCCCTTGGACCAGTGGCCCTAGGCAATCGCCTACCATCCGACTTGGTCAGTCCAGGCCTGATCGGACCACTCAAATTCTTTAAATTAATGCAGTAAAAAGAAATCCCAAAAGATTTAACAAAGTCGTTTTCAAGCACTTTACTATTTCATAATTTTTTCGCTTGAGTATTAATCGAAACAAATCCTTTCCAATCATTCTTAACGCCAATTCCATCATTATCATTTGCCAAAACGTAAAACATCTCCCTCTTCATAATTCCTATTGCATTATGTATGGAAAAACACGAATAATTAATCACAGTTCATTAAAATAATTTAAGTCATCAAATTATCTAATTAGTCCTTTATTAATGAACTTTTCCTAGCTTCATTAGTTTTTGACTCGTTAGCCGAGAGATTTTTTTTTTTCCAATCTTTTTTGGATATAATAGCTACGTAGTGTCGCTTCCAAATAATTTATTTAGATTCAAATGTGATTTTCTTTTCCATTCCATAAGCGGATTAATCTTTATTTGGATAAATTATGAGAATAACTAAGTAATTTTTTCGCTGCCAGAAAATATCATTGTTTTATTTTCGAAAGAAAATATCGAAGAGATAAATGAATCTTCTTCAACGTGCAATTCAATGACATTTTGAAAGTTGTACTATGCTTAGATTGTGAAGTTATTATAATTTATTAATTATGTTTCAATGAGCTGATAGTCTGCTATTTTAAGTAACATATAAATCATTTCTATGCAGTTTCATTTGAATGTTTTATTTGAACATTTGAATACTCAACTGTCTTATGTGCACGCTATTTGATTTGTTTCTGCACTGATGCATTTGAATGTTTTATTTAAATCTTCGAATGCCGTATGTACACGCTATTCAGTTCATTTCTGTGGCTGAATTGGAGTGCTTCATTTGAACCCTCGATTGTCTTATGCATACGCTATTCAATTCCTTTCTGTACAGTTGATTATTTTTTTTCATCCTCGATTATCTTATATACACGCTATTCGATTTATTTATGTAATGCGGCTGCATTTGAATGTTTCATTTGAATCTTCGAATGCCGTCCCAGGTAGCAAGAGAGCTCGGTAAAAAGTCGGCTGACTATCTATTTTATCGGCTTGTAGTAGGCTATTCTCTAACTTCGGAAGAACGTCCGCTGGAACTCACCTCCCAACGTCTGATTCATCCATCGCATGAATCAGACGTATTCATCAGATCGCATTCAAACGTTGGGAGATGGCCCACACTACCTATCATAAGAAGTTCTCGGTCTGTCGTCCATTCCGCACGTCCTACCAAGGTCCATGGAAAACTATTGCAGGGCTATTTGCAGATGGCGTTGACAGTTTTCCCGCCAGTTCTAGTGTTTCGCTCTTCCCCTTGGACTGCTTCATCATTCTGTGACGCGTTGAATCGCTCGGGAAATCGTTCGGAGACGCGCAGAATCGGTCTGGAGCGGACAGTCCAGGGACCGTTTCCCAACCGGACATCGCCAACCTACAACGGAGGTCGCGCGCCGACGTCGGACGGGTGAAATAGGGGTCGCGTGAGGACAGCTGGCCAAGATGCGGCCGGGGATTTCTTGTTGCTTATACACTGTTCTTTTGGAAAATCATGCAGCTGATTACATAAATTTATTATTATTATTTTAGGAAAATAAGAAAAAGAAAAGAAAATGATGTCAGAAACTCTAAGAATAAATAACAGTGGGTGGGTGAGGGGCCGGGTAAGAATAAGATAAAGTGAAAAAATCTAGATGTACTGTTACAACATGAAGTGTTTTCACACTTCAGCAACTTTTCCAAAGCACTTCAATGCGATTTTGTGAAAGAAAGAAAAACCCGCTAATTTCTGTCCGCGTGTACTGTAGATTTTTCTTTTAAAGTACAATACAATACGCCTTTAAATTCTATTCTAAAAAGCTTTGGAGATTTAGAAACAGAAATCACTTCATATATATATATGTAATGTATAAAAAGGTAATTTGGGTTTTACTAGTTTGGGTATTGTTCAAGCGGGTACTTTCACTGTAAGTTTTGCTTTCCTGTCATACTTGCCACGCGCGCTCTGGAGCTATGTTTTATTTATTTTGTTATTTGTCAGACATCAGGCCGTCGATTCTGAGTTCTTTAGAGTGTACACGTGTCCCCACGCCTTTGTAGCCCCGGATGCGGATCATGTTGGTAAATGTGTGTGGTTCGATTAGAGATAAGAGAGAGGCGGAGTTATGTCTTCGCAAACCACGTGGTGTGGTGAGCGTAAATACACCCGCACATCGAAAATCGAGAGACTTCTGCCACTGGAACTGCTTAATTAGTCCACGCTGATTTTTGTACCCGTCTCCCCTCCCCTCTTCTCATTCTATATTGTAACTTAAAAGATAATGTTCAATAAACCATATTATTTGCCTTAACTCTGGAACTTTACTGGAAATATCTGACGTCTCATATATATATATATATATATATGGTGTGACAAAAATTTCAGAAAAAAGTCTCAAATGTGCACTACTTTACTAAATGAGTCATTCTTTAGCAAATTATGCAAGTTTAATTAGCTACACAAATTTATTAGCTTGTGCAGAAACATTCTTACTTTTTTCTCCGAGTACCTGAAGTAATTTGCTATTATTCTAAAGTTGAAATTATTAAAACTCTGTACAATAACATGCATAAAATATACTTATCGCTCTGCTTTCTGGGTTTTGCTTTCTGGTTACCTTTCTGCAGTCTCAGTCTGTGCATGGACAACTGCTGAAAGACATTTTTTCGTCCGGAGCGCGTGTACAGAACGATAAATGGTGTGTTATCTAACAGAGTTTTAATTATTTCATTTTTTAAAGACCAGTTTATTTTTAGCGTTTTTTTTTCTTGTTTATTTTATTTTATTTGTTTATTTATTTGTTCATTTTGTTATTTTAAAGTTGATCAAGAGTAATGTGTGTGATATTAACTTCCCTTAAAGAATAGCCTCAAGCGTTGATCCAGTACTGTCGATGCTAAACGACGCTGCGCTTTTTGTGATTATCCAAACTGACAAACTGTCAGGCATCCGTCAAATCTCTCCGCGCCAACTTTGCCAAACATTTTCAAGTTCGGCAACCCTGAAGAAGCATCTGATGAGGAGGAGGAGGTGTCAGGATGTACAATATATTTTTTTCTTTTTTTTTCCCCCTATCCGTTATCCGACGGGTTGTTACGACTAAATGGAGTACCGGCACCCACAGATACAGTACCCGCAAATTGTCACACCAGCTGCTGCCACCGACAGAAGGCTAAAAAAAAAACACGAAAAAAAAAGTTTATTCTGAGGAAAAGAAAGGAATTTGAACCGGATGCAAGCCTCAAAATTTTCTTTTCTCTTCCTCTCCCCCGCAAGCAATAAGTGGAAAAGTTGAAAAGAAAAGTATAAATTCAAAATTTTGAAGAACCGACTGAAATCTCGGCTATTTTCTCATTAAGGGAAGGGAGGGGGTTCACAGCACAGATGTAAGATTTTTCCGTATCTTTCCTTCTTCGTTCCGAAAGTACGATTTGATTCGTAAGAGAAGGAAATAATGGCTGGTTTCTGTATAACGACCGGCCATAAGAGGGAGAGTAATGATTAAGAGATAAAGGATGAAAGTAACTTGGATTTAGTTTTGTGTGCCTTACACGCGCTGAAATCCGCTAGATAATGGATTTTATAAGGTCGAAGCTGAAAGTCGGGGCAAATTTTCTGATGGTGTGAACTTTTGAATTATTTTATTTCTTTTGTTTCAATTTTTCGCCGTCATTTTATTATTATAGTTGTGAGTTTCAAATATATATGCAATAAAACCTTATTAATCAAGAAATTGAAAGAGGCATCGAAATTTATATATTATGAACGAACTTTGTAATATCGATAAAAGTTTAAAATGCTGACAAAAGATCATGAAAAAACTGTTAAACGCTTAAAATGAGACTGTAGTAATACTGAGAGTCCACACCACTTTGTTCATTAGAGAATTTTACTCTATGTACCTGTTTCTGAAGTAGATGCTGTCAAACTATTAAACAGATATGCAATGGTCCAGGTGCGTAGCCAAGGTGGGGGTGGGGGATGTTAGGGGGGGTCATACCCCCCCTTGAGGAATTTTTTGCCATAAAAATGTATATTCTTCACTCCCTTCTCACACACATGTATGCATATATGTGAGTTGCAGTAGTCGTAACCCCCCCCCTATGAAAAATTTCTGGCTAGGCCTCTGCAACGGTCGAAATGAATTTGTTTTCTAAACAATTAACTTTTCTGATCGTTTAGAGAAAAGGACAAAAAAGGGAAGATATTGTTACTCATTCTGCGACAAGTTCAGGCATATTTTAGAGAGAGTTTGAAATCCACTACTGAACCAGGACTTAACCTATGAAAGCAACGGTTGTCTTGCTCGATGTATCTTTTCGATGATGGGAGGGAACTAGTTAAACTTGGTTTTAAGATAAAACAGATGTTAGAGATTTTTTTTTTTTAATCTTCTTGAAAATATCCTATTTTGAAAAAATGCTTCATAAATCTTACTCCCAACCGCTGAAACTTACGAGAACACGCCATTGAAAAGTCCTATGGTTAGCGTGTCGAATTGGAGGCCAAAAAAATTGAGACTTGTTTTTACAAGACAAAGCAAGAGGAGATCCTAAGAAGCTCTCTAAGAGATATCTCTAAGAGTTAGATCCGAGAGCCAGCTTGGAATCGCTTACAGTTTTTTTGTTTGTTTGTTTGTTTTCTAGATAGGAAAAATAACATTTAGCCATTAAAATTAACATAAGAAAAACTAGAATTACTTTAATTTAAGGCATCATACTTAGAAATTGGAAGACATGAAAAAAAAAAATTGCTGGCATTGACAAACAATTTGATATTTTGATAAACTTCTCAGCAAGTTCTCAGCTGACCGACTCTCAAGTTAGTCAGCATAAGCCGGTCAGCAAAAGTATTTATTTCCCACAGATTTTGATTTTAGTATATATACAAATTAGCAGGCTGTTGAATCTGCATGGATCCTTTTGACTAACTGCCAACAATTTTAGTTTCCTTCGTGTAACTATAACCAAGCTTTTCATAATTAAAACAGTATTCCCCAAAGATGTTTTATTCCTGGTAAGAGATTACATAGGCTGAAATATCCTTGCTGTAGCTATCCATAGAACTTAGCTATCTATAGCGGGGGGACCTAACTCATTAGAATACCAAAAGTTTGTCCAAAGAACGGATCAAGAAAACCGCTTTCTTTAAGCTTATCCTGGATTTTTACTGGACATTTACTATCTCCCTTCTTGATGACCTCGCTGCAATAACTCTGGATCTGAATTAATTTTCCACTTGGAAATCGGTGACCTCTTAATGACTTATTCAAGCCCTTGGCCCGACTATTGAACTTTCCCGATTTGGAAATGAAAATTAAAACTCAAACAATCCTCTTTTCGTTCATTCATTCTTACTGACCTCTAATTTCTTGGGAACTCTAAATCTTGGACCTTGAAAAGAGGTTAAGAGGCTTAAAGACTGCTGTTAAAAGGCGTGTATAATTTCTTCATTATTTAGATTTATGTCCCTGTTTATATCCATCGAGATTTATACCCATTCTTTTTAAACCCACTATCACCGGCTACAATCTCCTTTTCTTTTTTATTTTCAAACTAGCGCTTAAAATCCCGTAACATAAGACGCCGCGTCGAATAGGAAAATCACAGGACTATCAAACAGGGTGAAAAAAAAAAGGTTTAAATAAAAATCCATGAAAAATGACACATGAAAACTAAAGCGCGTCTGTCATTAAAAAGTTAAAAAAAAAATTACAAACATCTTTCCATAACAGCTAGCTACTTGCGAACATCTGTTAAAAATCAAATCGTAAATCTCTGGTTCACAGGGTATTTACACAGGCTGAGGAAGAAGAAGTTACCGGCGGAACAATCAACCGAGTGTCTTCTTCTCCTGACATTCAGAACAATTTATGTTTATCTCCTTGAAGAAGAATGATTAGAATCGTAATGAATGAGTTAGGGATGGAAGATGAATGAAGGCAAGGAATAAAGATAAAATACAGCAATGAATGTCTTTTATAAATCCGGGAGCCATCCATTCATTCATCCACTCGTCGTTCAGGGAAAAGAATGACGGATGCACAATTTAAATTTTAAATAATTTACGAGCAAGAATTCTTTGAAAGGTTGAAGTGCTTTCTCCGTTAAGGAGGCTGTTCTTTGAGGAGGAGGGGGGGGGGGAGACTCTAAGCTTTAAGATTAATTTCTTCATAGAAGAGCAAAGTGTTTCAGAATGCCTCTCCACGCATTGTACCACATTCTACAAACAACCAGTACAAACCAAAACAATGAGAGTTATGGACAGTTTTCAGTACAGGAGAATTTACTGAAAACATGCTATTCGGTGATAAAAATTGTACTATACAACTAGTTTCTTTTTAGTGGTTTATAATGCTCTAAATATGTACTCTAATATACGAAAAGTTGTACAGTTTGCTATTTTTTCCTTCGTTATTGATGATGTGTGTTTGTTTGTTTGTTTGTTTTAAGTCAGAATGCTTATGAACACTGTCCCTGTCTAAAAAAAATACTCCTACAACCTACAATCGCCACAAAAAATTATTAAAATTCGTGCATAGTATGTATCCCTAAATTTACAAATCATAGTAAATAATTCACAGAAACAGAATAAAAATAACTAATTAAGCTTTAGAATTCTGATTGCTTTAAAAAAAACTCTGGCTATGTTTAGCCTAAAATAAAGCCACACTATATTTTAAGCAACAAAATAGATAATAAATAAATAAGAACCGTTAAAGTAGTTCTTTTAGTGATGCAATTTTTGAGCAGCTTTTAAAAAAAATCTTATTTAGCTGCAGACACGAAAAAATGTATAATATCTCTTTACAAGTTGTACTGTGCACAAAGGGAACCTATACAGGGTGATTGCTAATTCATGGTACGAACTTTGAGGACTGGTACAGCACACTGTATCAATCACATTTTGTTTAGGAATGTATGGTCAAAAGTGAAGCGTCGAAGCACAAACACAGGAAAGAACAAATGCAGGAGTTAGTAGTTGCTTCCGTTGCCGGTAGATGGCCAGTCGACGTTGATTTGAGGAAGAGAGGCCATTCTCGTTTCAGTTTTTGTCCATTCACCATTAGAAACCGCACGTGGTTTCAGCACGATGGGGCGCCAGCCCACTGCACCTTAGGCGTTCGTCAGTACTTGAATGCGACATTTGGCATGCGATGGATTGGACGCGCTGGATCTATCTCTTGACCACCTCGGTCTCCCGATTTGAAGCCCCTCGTTTTTTTTTTATGGGGACATTTGAAGAATGATGTTTATGCCACTCCAGTAGACTCCGATGAAGATCTCGTTGCTCGATTATCCGTCGCTGCTGCACGTGTGCGTAAAATTCCTGGTATCTTTGAAAGTGTTCGTCAATCGCTGCACCGACGCTGTCAAGCATATATGAATGCTGATGGACAAATTTTGAACACTTATTGTAAACGAATTTCCACTTGTTAACGAGGTTATGAAAATAAAATACTTTCCCTATCATTTGTTCTTTCCTGTGTTTGTGCTTCGACGCTTCACTTTTGACCGTAATTTGTTCTTTCCTGTGTTTGTGCTTCGACGCTTCACTTTTGACCATACATTCCTATACAAAATGTGATTGTTACAATGTCCTGTACCAGCCCTCAAAGTTTGTACCGTGAATTAGCAGTCACCCTGTATAAGAGTCAATAGTTGAAAACCTAAATGAATGAATAGTTAGCTATATAAACGTAGATATTTTGGGCTTTAATTAACAATACCATGAAAAAAATATATGTTTTTATATACATCAATAAAGAAAATGGCTGGTGATTAAGTGTTGCTACTTGATTCAAAATTCAAAATTAAAATCGTGCTTTACATTAAAATGCGCAAATTGCAGTCGGCATGAACAAACATTTTTCCGATATCAGACATCTATTAATTTCGATGTTCCTTGACAGCTTTACACAGCATTCAAAATTTGCCCTGTAAGATCCCCATTGGGATATCAGCTCTCATCAGACAATGAGAAAACGATTAAAGGGGATATAACTCATCAACCTAATCCCCGGGATCATCAAAGAAAAGGCGCTTTTAAACCAGCCATACCATGTGTTTCAGATTAAGTCGTAAATCTTTCATGTCAAACTGTCGACATCCAAGTTCCGACAAAACAAGCCGAGAAGGATTTGCGTTCAGATAAAATTTATGCAACTTCCAAGATAAAAGATCCGAAAATAAATTTTAAGTAAACATCGACGGATTGATATATATGTCAGACCATTAAGAATCGTAGTGCAACATACCTCAGACATGACATTTACGTATAAACATTTACTTAATTATCAGATATTAAAGTAGGATAATAGTACGGCTGTTACTAAATAATGTAATTAAGCGCAGGGAAAACTTTCAATCTGAGTACATGCAATTAATTAAGTGAATCGAATGAATTAATCAATTACAGTTAATTATCTCGATATCAGTATGTTAATGACAATTTGATTTCCTTGATCTAATTCACTTTTGATTCTGGAAAATCACGATTGCTTTTCTTCTAATCGTATTCATTATCTCACTTGACCACTTATAAATCAAACGTATAATTTTTTCTAATTTTCTAAATTAACGATAATGCTGTTCACTCGCTCCAGGCCTTGCTTCATGATTACAATAATTTGAGTTTAAAATTTACGTAGGCAATCAAGAAAGCCAGTTTTCTTTGGCTTAAAAAAAGTTTTAAATTATGCATTGTAAGACTAAATTATTTCTGAGAATAAGTACACCTATTATTAGCGTTTAAGACATATTAATAAATGATACATACTGCAGTATGTAAATCGAATTTGACCAATCATTACTTTTCATAGAAAATAAATCGTGCATTATAAGTGGTTGGCATCATTGGCGCAGCCAAGGGTAGGGGATAGGGGGGGGTCACAATCCCCCCCCCTACGAAGAATTTTTTGCCATACAAAATGTATATTATTCACTCTGTAGTCGTAACCCCTCTCCCCCCATGAAACATTTCTGGCTACGTCACTGGTTGGCTTTTATATATTTTTTTCTACCCAATCATAAAATGAGTATCAGCCCCACGCTATGAAGCAGTTTTATGCGTATTTTCATTCAGGGGCAGTGGAAGAGGCACTTTTCATTGCGATGTGGCACAGTGAACAACCCAGAGAAAAACTTCTTCCAAAAATTTTAAACTTTATTTTCTTGCAGATCGGTATATTCTTACAAAGATATTGAATGGCAAGGGGGCTGGAGATGGACTGCGAATTTTACGGCCTACAAGTTGCTGAAAAAGAAGCTAAAGTGATCTCTTTTAGGAGCGAAGCAATTACACCTAGCCTAAAAACACGGCGATGCAGGGCTAACAAAGTACACCAAAAAAAAAAAAAAGGGCGCACACCCAGACAGCACAGCAAACTTGCAGCAAGCTTGATTTATCAAATCAATAAACTTGAATTAAGCTTGAAAATTTCAAGTGTGTAAGCTTAATGCAAGCTTGAATCAAGTGTTCAAGTTTACACTTGCCCAACTTGCGTTAAGCTTGACATAGCAAGCTTAATTTCAAGCTTAAAAAATTTTCCTAAAAAAAGAAATTTACTAAATACACGGGGCGCCCGTCGGCGAACTCGCCCCACGTATTTTATTTTTCCACGCATTTCCCCCTCTGTGCTGAAATTTCAAGTTATTTTAATCGGTTTCCATCGAGCGTCCGCGATCGAACTCGGGACCCAAGGGTTGGGAAGACAGCGTGCTAACCATTCAGCCAATCTGCCTTTCGCTGGTATGACTAAAGTTTGAAGTGACAGTCAGTAGCGGATCCAGAAATTTTTTTTGGGAGGGGCTAAATTTTTAAAAAAGCTTATTTCACCCAATTAAAATGTACTTTAAATCAAAATTTTAGTCTAAACCAATGTATTAGGCTTTTGGGAGGGGCTAAGTAATAAAATATGATCATTTTAGCTATTTAAAGTGTATAATAAAGCAGAAAGAATGTTGCCCTTGAGCAATCTATTTTGGGGGGGGCTGAAGCCCCCTAGCCCCTCCCCTGGGTCCGCTACTGGTGACAGTTATGGTTGTCACGCCGTTTTCTGGCGAGATCGTACCGATCTGTTTCTTTTATTTTTCCATGGGATAAATAATTAAAATAATGTTATGTGCGATTTATAGACTCTACTAATAGGGAAATAAGCATAATATAAACTTAAAAGCAGCACACGTTTTAAAACTTTCAATATCGCGACACTCATGTTGGGCAATACTGGCCAAAATCGAGACAAACGACTGATTTTGAAATCAATTTCGTAGTATAATTGTATTTTATTTTGAAAAATTTCCATATAATTCCATTTCCATCCATGGAAATATAGAATCTTTTTTTTTTTTAATTCTATGGTCAAGTACATTTATGACTGATGATAAATTATTTGTTATGTGGATGTGGCTTTCCAAATCTAGCAGTAATCAAGTTGTATTCAAGCTTGACAGTTCAAATGACTTCTCCAAGCTTGCTGCAAGCTTAAAATGAATTGAACTGTCAAGCTTGTTTTAATACGTCAAATTCAAAGAAATGTCAAGCTTTATTTAAGCTTATGTGCTGTCTGGGCACATCCGGAGTGGTTAAGAATAAATCAGTGTATTAATTTTATTAATCCAGACAATTAGTCGCAGATCTGACATACAATGGTCACAGAATGTTGCTATGATTGTCTGTGACTATTAATCTGAGATAAACTTGACAAAAGTGTAGCGATTACCTAACACTGTTTAGAAACATTGACATTAAAACTTTTAAAATCTAAAGAAACTTCAATATTTTTACTCTTGAAAATCTTATATCCTCCCCCCGCCCCCCACTCTCCCCCCAAAAAAGCGGTCACTAATACAGTGACCGGTATATTCCTAAGCATAGATTCTATACTCACGAATGTAACTCATTCTTAGGCGAGTGTACAAAATAAATAAGCAATGACAATAAACATAAAAATAGTTAAAACCTAAATATTTCTCCCGCGATAGTATTCTTATAATATCAAAACAAAATTAGTTTACTAAACCAATACTACCGGCAAATGAAATAATAGCTGTAAAGTTATACGACCCATCAGCGTCTTAAATATAAATACACAAAAACGAAATGCAATAACTAAAAACAATCAAATAATATAAAAGTTGTACTTACGATAAGATGCGGGCTATTTGTGACTTTTAACTAATTCTTCTATCATTATACATGATAGATTATTTCTTCCATTTTTAAGCAACGAACGCCACGAGCTCGTTACAACAATATGGCGATATGCCGTCGACCACGTTGAGCGGACTTCCAAAAATAGGCTCTGGGCATGCGCAGAAATCTGGTGAGGGGTGGTTCAGAAAAATGATATCGTATATGTACTCATTTTTTCACAGTTCTCTTTCAGTATTCTTCCGCGCGTTGTAATAAGATATAGTTCGTAAATTTAAACTACGCTACTAATTTATTCTTATAACTGCTGAAACGAAATATTTCCGAACACCACATAAACGTTTATTAAATAATTTACCAGTGTGCAAATGACGTAATAAGGTATTATAATTATATTTATCCACATGCTTATTTTTCAGTTCGAATTGTTATTTATATTTAAGCACGTCATGTACTCGTTTATGATGCAAATGTATTTAAAAAAATATGAGTGCATTAAAGTACTCATTTTTAAGTAAATCAATTTTAACAGTGTGTATACAACGTGATAAACACATGTACAGAGTATCACCTTTTTTATTATAATTACTTTTTTAAAGTTATTTTACATGTCTAGGGTGGACAGGGCGGCTACACCCACCGCTACTCTATCAGCTGACGTTCATTTTCTTTACTTACAATATAAAATAAACCAAAGTAAAAAATCTCAGATTTTCTGCTATGATGACCCCAAAATGGCAGCTGGCTCCCGGATTATTAGTAAGTCATCTGGATAAGACGTCACTCCGCATATTACACCATCTTTCTAAATGCCCGACCTTTCCAATAAGTTTTTTCACAAATTATACTCCACTTACTGCGCCGCTATTTTTCAAATCAATCCGCTTAAAACGTCACTTTTATGAGTGCAATATACAAACACTGTACCATATGCTTGTCAAGGTTATCCACGAAAAACACTTAAATTTTGTACAGAACGCTTCTTAGCATTTTTCCTTACAAAGATTGCTGCCTTATCAACAAATTTTAAGAATTCATCAAGGATTATTCTTCGTTACAACTTCCGTACGATGGCAGATTAGATATGAAGATTTAATGTGTACAATTAAACGTAAGTACTGCATATTGTCTTTACTTGTAACTTGCTTAATTCGTCATCCATTTTATTTACTTAAATTCTTATTCTACTAATTTATAAGAGTTATAAAGTAAGTTAGGTACACTTATATAAGCATTTAGAATTTCGTTTTGCATTTAATAAAACTCCGTTTAAGAAGTCCCTCTGCTTAGTATAAGTCATTTTTAAGTGGCCGCAAGAGTGGTGTACTTATGAGGTTTGACTGTACTTGGAATGAAGTCGAATATCGTTTATAATTTGTACGAGACACAGAAGGATTTTATATTTAAAGCTATTAATTTTGTTTTATGCAATTATTTAGCAATCACATTTTAATGCTACTGTGTTTAGAATTTCTTTTATTTAATTTTGTAAAGTGTCCAACCATTCTCGGGCACCCTGTATATTTCTCATTATTTTCTTTAAGTCTTTGAAACACTGAGTGGTGTTTCTCAAATCCTAATTATCTGCAATCTTTTTTTTTTTTTTTTCAATTTTACGCAATACATAAACATTTCACTCCTATTCTCACACGGACAAGGACAGCAGCCAAAATCGAATGTTCAACAATACTCAACATCTGTTGTGACAGTAATGTGCTTTTATCTCCATGAGCCAAAACATCCCACTTGGCGGTCGCCAGATTTATCAAACTTTGTCGGACAGTAACCCTGCTTGAAAAGTCAAAAGCCCTGCAAGAAATATAACCCATTACGGACTGCTCGCTGAGGATTAAAGGCCCATAATTTATAGTTTGCGTGCACGTATATCAGTCAGAGGACATGAATTAGACTAATTCTCCGAGATTTATATCTAAGATACCAAGATTTCGTATTATATGACAACGGCAGAAAACCAACTTGCCGGTTTTTCACGGTACACAGACTTGTTATTTGTGACGTCGCTTCTGCGAATGCTAAATTTTCATTTTTGACGTTTTGTGTTTTGTCGCTGTTTTGTGAATGGTGCTGGGACATGCGAGCTGCCATCGTTTCTTTTTTTAGTAGAATGTATCGGTTGAAAATGTGACGGGAATATTTTCTTTTGTCATTGTGAATGACGGAAAAGGATAAACTGAGCATTAGTCCCCCTTCCTCATAATTTAATGATTACTTAAAAACTTGCAGCCATCGTCAGGTGAAACAAAAGGGCTTCAACACAGCCATCAGCAACAGTCTCAGCCAACAATAAATCGTCAATAAAAGCTAATGTTTAAAGCTAATAAATTAATGTTAAAAAAATAAATATTGTGAAGACATAATTGTATTAAAATTGCTTCTTCCTAAGATGATTAATGCGATTTTAAAATGACAAAATATAAGTGTTAGTTGAACCTATTCATAGTGTGTTACTTGTATAAAAAGATCGATGTTAAATATTTTGTAATCAGTAAATATGCTGGACGTGGTAAATTGATTTATAACAATAAATTTCAGTTCCCGGAAACAGGATAAGTAATTTTTTTTTATGTATCAAATGTCGTCAGTCCTCTCAAACAATTTTCAGAAGTTGCGCAATGTATTTTAAAATGAAATTTTATTTGCTTAGCACACATTTTGCATCAAATGACCAAACAAAACAAATACTTAACCTCACACAACATACATACCTTCAGTCCTTCTTGAGAAAGAAATGTCTTGTCACTTTACTCAGGCCTCAGTCTATCACTGCTGTCCCTCAAACAGGGCTGAATTTAGCGAAGGGCAACCGGGGCTGCAGCCCCAAGGCTTCCACAAGAGAGGGGCCCTCACAATAGACAATTTTACGTAAAATTGCCAAGAGAATACATAATGATGTGCAAAATAATTTTTTTAATAAAATTCTGACAATGGAAGACCAGTTCTCTCACTTTTCTCCACTCATTTTTCGTTTTGAACATTCCAGAGCACGTTTCAGATTCTTGTCAAAATAGTTAACATTAATCTTCGATCCGATAAATCATGTGTATATTTGTGAGAAACAATTACAAAGTACATCATCACACTAATATATACTCAAGAAATCACACACTGGTCGTCGAAAAAATTGTTAATTTGTTTGAAAAATAATTATGGGCAACACTCCTTTGTTGCCCCAGGGCCTCCACACCTCTAAATTCGGCACTACCCTGAAACAACCGTTATAAAGCTCATAATGAACAGAAAATTTAAATGTATCAAGCTCACTCGGTTTTAATTGTGGATGACGAGATACACAGGCTACGGTGCTGACATTTTAGCCACACCCCTTTGCACCCGAAGAGTCATGTCACCATCTTCGTCTGAGATAATCATTGTAAGATAGTAACACCCCCTGGGTCACATGACTCGTCGGATGCAAAAGGGTTTGACAAAAAGTCAGCACTGCAGCCTGTATATCTCGTCAGCCACGGTTTTTCTTGTGTTATTCTATTAAAGCGATTCTATTAATGTGTAATTCTATTAATTCCATAATCGCCAATAGTCAAGGGCGGTAGCTAGTGTTTTTACTCAATTTTTTACTTCAAACAGCCATTCTCCCGATTGAGTAAAATTTGCTCCATTAATCGACAAAAATCAAGGGAGCGAAAAATTCTGAATTTTTGAGCATTATACAACAGCTCCATTTAGGCTAAATAATAATCAAAAAAGAGGAGTGTCTGTCCGTTTTTGATTAATATAACTGTACTCAATTATGATTATTATTAAGCTATAGAATGAGCATTTTTACAAAATCAGTCCTTTTCTAATTAATATATTTGTACTCAATAATATTATTATTTTAAGCTAGAAAAAGGGTGTTTTATGAAATTTTGCTGTTTTTAATTAATATATTGAATAATTCGTTTTCTTCATTTTTTGTTACCAGAACTGTAATCTATGATTGTAAGCCCGAGAAAATAAATTTTAAATCAAGGCAAATACATTACATATATCTTAATATACTATAAAAAAGGTTTTTTTTTAATAAATAGAATATAATTTCACTATAGTCTCTAGTTATAAATCAGAATACAGAAATGCAATCATGGTTAAACCAGCTGCGAGATTTAATTAAAGCAGCAACCAAATTTATTTACAAGGTAAAATACTACTTACTCACTTTGAGTGGAGATATCATAACTTCATGTTTTACAAGAGCTTTTTATAATCCAATCGTAAAAAAATATGTCATTAAAGCGAAATCTTTACCTAAAGCATCTCCTCCATATCTAGGCTGAATTTATTTCACAACTCTGAATATGAAAAAGATGCATTTGGTATTCGGATATAAAACAAAATTATTACAAGCGAATACACACACAACTAAGCATACACAACAAAAGGACTTGGCATTAACTAAAAGTGCATCCGGTATCCTCTTCAGAAATTCTTTTGCTTCATATTTTGATAACGACATGCTTGTTGTCCTTCGATGCCCGCCGTAAAGCCACGATGCCCGCGTTTGTGACTATGAACCGTTATCTGTTGAAGAGCGTTGGTCACGTGATAGTAATAGGATATGGTGTCAGGGATTTCTTTTCGTGGGGAAAGTCAGAATACTCAAATAGACAAGATTTAAGTGAAAAATGGCGTTAAGTAGAATCTAGTGAATCGTGTGCATCGAGGGGAATTGAGGAGTTTACAAATTATTGTCTTTAATGAGTATTTTTCGGAAATTTTTAGCGTAAAAGGATTTAAATCAGACGATAAGAAATTTAATCAATAAAGGAGTCTTAGTTTTAATCAATAGATTTAAGCGTGTAGGCAATAAAAAGATATAAATAATTTTTAATACCATGATATACAATTTTTTATTTTTTTTAAATTATTGGTCAGACTTGGCGAATGGGAGAGAGGGGGTTCGCGAACATTTTTGAAGAATCTGAAAAGGGTTACAATTGATAGCAAATTTTTTTAATATGAATAACATACAAAAAACAAAAAAGAAGTCTGTTTCTAATAAAATTTCCTTCTTTCTGCAACAAAACCCATAATGAATGTCGCAGAATTTTCATCTAGATTGACACTTCAGCAAAAAAATCTCTATAGAGAATATTTAGACTTGCGGTGGGCATGACCAACTAAGGGAGACATGCAAAAGTTTCCATGTAAATTAAATGTTGTTGTTGTTGTTGTTTAATCCGTAAATTTAGATTTATAAACCTACCCAAATAGAAACTGCGTAAACAAAAAGTACTTGTTAGAACAATCATACACTGTTAAAACTATCAGTTCAATGTTGAACCATGCATTGGTGAAAAGTAAACCGAGTTACCAAAAGATGGTGCGATCACTTTTACAAAAACAAGAATTATTGGTTCAACTTGAAGTATGGTTCGAAGTTACACCATGATTCGGTATTTTCTCCGCTGTTCAGCGATCGAAATAAACCAACCAACCATTGAGAAACACAACACAGCGACAGCGGCATCCGCGACCGTTCGCGTTAGGGTTAGCAAGAAGGTGAAGGTGTCTGAATTCGTATCTGCAAATCTCTTCTTGGAGCCCAATAAGGTATGTATTGTATATTTCTCATTCATTTATTATTTATATGTGAATTCTGAAATGTGTTTTGACCTAATAAGAATATTAACACAAATTTACTGTATTTAGAGCTTAAATACGACTGTGCCGCATGCAGCTGCCTATATGATTTCTGACAATCAAAAAAGTATGTGTATTTTTTATCGTTTTAGTATTTAGATGTGAATTTTTCGCCTTATATTATTTAAGATTTATGTTTTCCACACATTTATTGAATTCAGAGCCAAAATATAACAAGTGTGCTGCTTCTTGCCGTGTGCTTAATCCTGTATCTGGTTTGTTGTGATCACTTAAGTACGAGATAAATTCCGTAAGCGGGGGCAGTGTAGAGGTAGTGTTTTGGTTATGTTCAATTTGTATTATATTTCATTTGAAATATGTGTAGAAAGGTTTTAATAAGCTGTTTAGATAAGTGTATTGTAGCTTTGGTTTTATGTTTTCTTGTATATAGACGTTAAAAAAAAAAGAAATTTGCTTACTAAACCTGCCCCTGCTTACAGAATTATTCCCGCAATGCATGCAAGCTTTGTTTTGGGTTACCGTACGTCTGCGATTAGCCTGGACGGACAGCCAACCCTACTGTCTGGGGGTTTGTTTTACAATTATGGGGTAAATATATTCAGCAGAAAGGCATAAACTTTCAGTATCCATACTGTTAAATATTCTGCTAAATGTTAAAATTCAGATTTTTCTTGCAAAATATATGATGTAATAATCAACGAACAAAACATTTCTGAAAAGTCATGCCTAATGAAAAATACTAATGAATAAATAAAGTTTAATATTCCAGTGAATTTTCATGACTTAGATAATTTCAAAAATATGTAATGGTTGCCCTTCCTCACCCACCCCCTTCAAAAAAAAAACCCTCATAGAACACTGTACTATATGCACTCAAAAATTTGGCACGCCATCTATGCAACTATTATGAGACTACCCAAGGTAGCAATAATTAGTAGCTCATCCACTTATTTAGAAATTAATGCTTATTTCAGCTATTCCTTCTCATTGATTTACACTAAGGGTTTCCTACAGGCTGCCTGCGGCCCTCGATGTCTTCCTCTGTGGCCTATGAAGCTTTCTGGGAAAATAATTTGCTACTTCGAATTAGATGCTCTTATTTAAGGAAAAGAAGTTTTTGTGAAATCCATGTCAGTTTTGAATAGTTTTCATTTGCAAATAAATTTGATTTTCTTTGTTTTCCATGCAATTTGGTGCTTCCATGCGTGATCTCTTACCTCCCCTCGCTTTTCACATCCGTTAACTCGTCTGTGGACTTATTTGATTCAAAGATAGAAGCCACCTCTCAGTTTTTAATTTACTCCATCTCCCGAGACTCAGCAACAGAACTTGCTGTAAAATCCTTTCTGGAGCTACAGCAGACAGACACCGATTATCATTGAACATTTAGTGTGTTTTTAATTCCCAACACTACACTCAGTCCGAGTAGTAAATGTCGAGTATTCTGCTACTCGGTACATCACTAATCTCTATGATGGTACATTTGAAAGTTTACCTTAATTTCATGAACTTTAAGTTCAGCTATGGACCTAAGCCATTTTTTTTTTAAAAGTATGTATTTCCAATATTAAAGGTTTTATACTCGATTTATGATTTTTTAGAACTTCCTTTGTTTTCTTTAATTCATTTTTATATGCGAAAATATTCAGGCAAAAATTCAAGGGGATATTCCTTTCTCTGGTGTCGCCCTCACCCTCCCTCCCCAAAGATATATATATGTGTGTGTGTGTGTGTGTGTCGGGGCACGAAATTTCCACTCACCGACTCGCTGTTGGTGAGTTCGAATTTGGTCTAATTATGGATGGAGTTCATGTTCATACATGGAAAAAAAAAGTTGACACAGCCGGATGTAGAAAGTATGTAAAGATACAATTTCACATACCATTTATCCTTTAAAAGAAAAAGAAAAAAAAAACGATATGTTCAGCAGAACAATTAAAGCGAAGTGCCCTTTATGCCTATGCATTCTCTCTTCACGTTTTGCGCAGCCCAGCTTTTAACCGAATTAAAACTGCATATAGGAATGCATTATCAACAAGCACTATGAACGATCTTTTTAACTATATCCATATAAATGGGCCAGATGTTGAAAACTTTCATCCAGATGATGCCACTAACTAGTGGTAGTACTTTAGTTCTGACAGGCAAATATACACAAATTCGTATTAGATATGACCCTTTAAAAGCGAAACTTTTTTTTTTAATTGGCTCTTCATTTATGTTCATAAATACTACAATCTTTATGAAATCTCAAATACAATACATTAAAATGATTTTCAATTACAATGAGACCATTTTATTATATAAAATAACTTGGCATATTTCTAGCATTTCTTAATTAGAAAAAAATCCCAAAATACATAAAAAGTAAAATATACGGCAACTCAACTTTGTGGCGAATACATTATTTTTTTGGCAAGTATATTCCAAGCTGAAATTTCAGGCCCTGTATATGCTATATCAATTTTTATAAGCTGTACTGCATTCTAATTTTTGAGTTGTCAGCCATGCCTCAAAAATATTTCTGGCTACGCTACTGCTTGAATACATTTGATTTGAAATAACGCATCTGTAGTTGTTCTAAGAAATTACATAAATAAAAGTTCATTATGTTATGCTTATTACTTATGTACAAATAAGGTAAAAATTTCAAAGCTGTATAATATTAAGAAAAGTTCTTTTGGATATAAAATTAGGTATTATTTGAATTTGAGTGTTGTAAGTTCTCTTTATATATATTTTTAGATATGAGTAGTTTATTCCCTGTGTATTTTGATTGATGTATTGTATTTTATATTTCTTTGACAAAGTTGAAATTAAATTTCTTTACACTCTATAACAGCACTATCCTATTATTTCAGATTCTATAGGCATGCATGGTATTTAAGAAAAAAAACTGTTTTGATTTTGACAACGTGTGTTGTATGTTACAGTGCTGCAAACTGTACTTTGGAGCCGATTAGGTATGTATATTTTTATTTCATTTAGTATTTATATGTGAATTCTTAAAATGAGTTTTAATATAATAAGAATATTAACACAAATTTATTGTATTCAGAGCCAATATACCAAGTTTTCTGTATATGTATGTATCGATAATGTATGTATATTTTTAATCCTTTTAGTATTTATATGTGAATTTTTAAAGAAGTTCTAATCTATTAGCACAAATTGGTTGTATCCAGAGCCATAGTAATCTGTGAGTTAATTATGAATTTCTGCATGGTTTCTTGATTATAGTAATAGATATAAGCTTTGTTTTCGATTACTGTACTTATGTAATTTCAAAAATATTTATTGAGTTGGGCTAAAAAAAAAGTGCTAATTCTAGTTTGTTACGAAAACAAAATTTCATCTTATGAAGAACTGTGCTATAATATGCAGTTAGAAAAATTCACCTCATGTCGACTGCAACTGCTATGTTTACTTAGGGGTAGCGATGTTCACTGGGAAAAATCACATTAAGAATTAATTATTATTTCAGATACAGGGCTGGCTCTCAGTCGTCCTATATATCCTATATTTCTAATATTTTTTTTTAAACTGCCAAAAACGTCCTATATTTTACAAAAATCCTATATTCAGTCAAATTTCCTATATCTGTACAAAACTTTTTACTGTACATTAACCTAAAATGTAAACCTCTTTCTATTTTTATCCCTTTTAAGCGCCTGGAAAACCATTAAAAAAAAAAAGTACCTGTCATTCTGTCTGTGATGCTTATTTTGGTTCACTCATATAACGACTGAATACAAATTAAATAAAATTTGACATATTAATAGGTGGTTACTCAACCTGAACATCAAATATTTTCACGATTTTAGAATTTTGTGAAAATTTAGTCAAAATGCTTAAATTTTTGTTCATACATGAACTACAAATACAGCGAATGAAATAAAAAGTTGGTATACAGATATGTAATCATTAACTTAAACTAATGGATCTCTTTCAAAATTTTCTATAGATTTTAAGATTTTTTTCAAAATGTGTAAATTTTTGTTTGCACATGATGCAATTACTGAAAAGAATAAATTGAAATTAAATAGGCAAAAAAGGAAATCAGTTGATTTTGTTACCCCAAGAGAATTAAATTAAATCCCGAGAAAGGAGAAATTAACTGGGCTCCTGATCATGTTGAGGGGGAAACGGAGCTGTCACAAAGCCTTCACAGATCTGGAATGATTGAGGAGTCCAAGAAAAGTATTTCCTTTCAGGATTAAAAAAAAAAAAAAAAAATCAATGCACTTATGGCCATAACATACTCATTTAGGCACAGCTCAATAAACAATCGTGCAACTGTGGACAGCTTAATTGAAGCGTATCCACTTTTCTTCCAAGAGGAGCAGCAGTTTGAAGAATTTCTTCGGTTAATATCAGAGAAGAAATCTTTTCTTTTGCAGAACGTCATGGTGCTCATCTGTTTCAGATTTTCCAGTCCAAAAAAAATTTGAAAGATGAAAGAGATGACACTAATGCAATTATCAATTGTTTGAGAGAAGTTGAGGATACTTCTACTGCTGTTAAAAAAATGGGCTTGTTTGTTCTCCCTTATTTACTAAAAGAACCTATGCAGTACTTTGTTAAATCGGTAAGAATGTGTAAGCAGTTGTCGCTTTAAAAAAACAATTGATGCTAGTTTAAAAAGCAAAGTTTAATTTTTAAATTATATTGTTAATTTTTCTTTTTAGCATTTGTGTATGTTTCGTTTAGCATCATGATACCGTAAAAACTGGCAAAACGGCCACACCAAAAAGGGCCGCAGCAGCAAAAATGTAAACAAGGGCTGTAATAAACAAATAGAAAATAGTACAAGAATCTGGTGCTATAATATTCTAAATTAATGATGCAGTTACTATAAAAACTGGTGTGTTTAAAAATGAAACTTGTCAGCCAATCAAATGTGTGATGTTGGTGTTTCTAGCCCCATGTACCTTTCCAGGTTTTTCACATCCGAGAAAGGTATCAAACAGGCATAGAGCAAACTCAAATGATTTAATTATTTTAGGAAAAAGGGAATTAGACAGTCATAGATTTAAGGTTTGGTTTTCTTTTTCTTTTAAATTAATGCATCAATACAGTAGTGAGTGAAAAATACAAGAAAATGTTTTAAAGTTGGAGGTGGGGAAAATATCAGATGGGCCTCACCCTGAAAAAGTTTAACTTTTTTTTCGTATGAGCCGCGGCCCTTCTCCCGATTTTTATGGTACTTGACACTTCCATGAATAAGTAAAAAGTCTTAAAGTTAATTTTTAAATACATAAATTGAATAATAACAAAGTAATGAGGGATAATTTATCATGATAAAGCAAGTATTCTAGAATTTAAAATAAAAGTCAAATATAATTTTTATCTAATTTTAAATATTTAGCAGAGAGATATGGCAACTTTAACTTGAGAGTGTACTGTTTCAGGAGAAAGACATACCCCTTTTAAAGTCATTCTAGTGCTATTGTTTCAATTTTCTTTTCATTTTTTTTTCTTTTTAGAAAGGGAATCAACAATATTATTATTTTTCTTTTAGGTCTCAAGCTTTGATACAGAATTTCAATCTGCATTTCCGAGGATATTTTCACTTGGCAGTGTAACTGATGGAAATTTCTGTGTTGTCGCAGAAAACCGTTGCTTAGTGCAGACAAAAGACTTTATTGCAGCTGTTTGTCTATTATTATCATTTTATTATACGTTAAATACAGTAGAGAGCCAGAAATCCACACAGCTTGGGACCATGGCTTGTGCGGATTTTAGGATTTTGTGGATTTCGGGCCATAAAAGATAAATCATTACATTTCTAATTTTAAAAAAGTAGAATACAATTACAATGAAATAAAAGCACAGTCAAAAGTATTTAACTTATATTTTCACATTAAATACAAAAGCATAGGAGAAAAAAGAAAAAAAATATGTGAAGACTAGCAAAGCAAATGGTTTCAATATTTCCTTTTTCTAATTTTGAAAGCATGTTCTATGGTGAATTGTTTTAAAATGTTATTTTTTTCTGCTTTCAGTTTTTTTCTTTTCCTATTCTTTCTTTCTTTTATTTATTTATTTTTGTAAATTGTATATTATCATTAATTCTTGTTTTGTTACAGAACTTTACTGTTCTAAAAATTTAAGGTATTCTACTCCAAACTTTAAACTTTTATTAAACGGATTTTATTAATATTGTTATTACCAAAGTTTTTATCATCATCATCAGAATGATATTTATCTTTGGATTCAAGACACTTTTCAACAATTTCATCACTGGCGGATGACTGCAAATTTCATTATTTACATCGGAGAAGGAGTGAGGATTTCGGACGTTTGCGGATTTTTGGCTCTTAACTGTATATCATATCCCAAAGAAATTTATGGCACTTTAATATTTATTCAGAACTATTGCTTGAAAATTAATTGTGGTAAAGTACCCCCTAAAGTACTTACTTTGTACAGTAAGTTGGTTAAAAAATATCGTTAATTTTTTTTCTGTTTATTTAAAGAAAAATGTTACTTTTGTTGCAGTTACAATATTTGTAGTACTTGAAATTCGTAAGTATTATTATTGCTCAAATGTTTTTCTAACAGAATGCAAATGAATGTTCAAAATCTTGCTAAAATTTTTCCAGAGTTTTTCCTTTTTGTCTGTCTGATGTATTTATGGAAAAAAAAATCCAAAAATTTTGCCTACAGAATTTAAATAATTTCACTCTTTGAGAAATATTTATTCCTTAAAAATGTTTAATTGTTTTAAATGTAGTAGAAATTTTGTTACTACAGTAGAACCTCGATCTATCGTTTTTCAAGGGGTGCGTAGAAAAAAAAACGATGCATGCGGGTTAAGACAAAATGCGAAGAAAACAATGTTTATGAATGCACACAATATATTCATACCAAAAATACTAATTTGTTACTAAACTGTAAAAGAAACAAATTGGAGTTGAAGAAAATTAAGTGATATTTATTTCTGAAAAATCAGTAATTTTACACTGAGTTTTTCCTTAATTTTTTTAATTAACCGAAAAATTTAAAGATTTACAATATTTTTCTCGCCTTTTCTGTGTCTTCATGTTTGTATATAAAAGTTCATACAATTCCAAATACTGTAATTTCATTCGATAAACTTGGCACTAGTGTAGGCTGTCTCATCGGCAGGAATATTACTCTCTGCTTCTTCGCCATTATTTTTATATTTTGCATCACCACACATTTCTTCCATTCTTAGGATACGTCGCTACGTCTATATTAAAGGAAATATAATCGCTAAATTTCACACCACATGCTCTGCATAATGTAACAACTCTTCATCTACACCATTATCAACCCAAGAAGTCATACCAGAAAATAAATAAGTTTGTATGCTATATGGATACATCTGAATTTCGCTTTCATTTCAGTCAGGAGAAATATTTTACAAAGATCAACGCGGTAAAAGGATTTTTTGACGAACGATAAATGCGGGTTTCGTTAACGTTATTTAAATACAACTTGTGCAGGGACCATATAAATTAAACGATCAATACGTGAAAACGATGAATGCGGGAACGATAGATCGGGGTTCCACTGTATCTATTTATATCTAAGTCTCACAAGAAATTTTCAGACATAATCCAAACTTCAACTATATTTGTGGTTTGAGAGACTGTCCTTTAACATTTAATAGTTTTTCAAAATTTAAGAAGCATTTGTTTACACATAATGAGTTTAAAGGTAAAAGCGTAAATAAATTAATATGTAATAGCTGTGATTTCCAAACTTACTTGCCTTCAAAATTTATTTCACATTTTAAAAATCATGACATAATTTTGTGTCCTCTAAATGATTGCAAAAAAGAGTATTCTGTGTTCTCCTCGTTTACTTCACATGTATCAAGGCATCATCCTTCCTACAGGGTGAGGGTGCACAAATTTATGATGTCTTGCAGTCCGCCTTTGGGCTTAACAGAGATGATTATTTTCTTCAACGCTATGATCAGTGATCGATCTAGGATTTTTTCAGAAGAGTAAAAATACTTCTTAACCTTTTAAGAAAGAGTATTTTCTTTTCCAAAGGAGTAATTAAACAACAAACAATTATGCTAAATATTCAAATATATAATTAAATTGCATTTGACATATAAATAATAACTAATTATACGTCAAGGTACATAAATGTCAGTTGAACAAAAACTAGTGCAATAATTGGATTTTTAAATTTAAAATCAACAAATCATAATTATTTATCAAAATATACCTAATTTTATATGGAAAAGCAATGCGTAAAAATACGCATTCCGAAATTTTTAAGGCGTATTCTGAATTTCTAAAGCATGAAATACGCATCTAGAGGCGTTATCGCGATCACTGGCTATGATCCAGATTTCAAAACTTATCTAGATGTTGAAGAAATATCATCTCTAAAAGATAGAGAAACCATTAAAGTTATAGATTGTCCTATTAAGGCAACATATAGCCCACTTTTTACATCTTTAATAGATCCAATCCAAGAAAAAGTAGTAGATTGTCCTGATAACCCCCCTTTTTCAAATGCGCTTCTAACTCAGGATTTGTTAGAGCAAACATGCAAAAACTTAGATGTTACTGTACAGCTAAACTTAAAACCTCAATGGCCACATCAAATAAATTTGCCAATTAGTGAATTTTCAAAGCCTTTAGCAGAGGCCCTCACTAATGAAAAATTGTTGAGTTTGTCGTCAGAGCTTGTGAGCCATTTGGCTAGCTATGCATACAAATTTAAGTGCTATCCAAATAAAGCAGAACGCTTAGAAATTTGTGATGCTCTTGTCTCACAATTTCCCTATTTAAAAAATGTTGGTAGGTTCGGGTACTGCAGGGTGGGAAATAAAGCTTTTAATAAGCTTAAAAAAAAATCTGCCAAGAGGATTCATGTTTAGAAGTAAAATTAAATAGGCAAAAAAGGAAGTCAGATGATTTTGTTACAGCAAATGCAGTGCTATTACAATTTGGAGTATTCAAGATAAGTAGGAAAAAGCTATATAGTTTCAGGGAGTGAACTTATTAATGTGAACAGATATTCAGCAGAAATTAAACAATTACTTGTAGGGTGTGAAAATTTTTATTCGTTATCAAAGGTACAGATAAATGGAATTGCTTACAAAAGAGGCATTGCCTTATATCTGGTTTTGATAAAGATGAACCAGTTTTTGATAAAATTTTAATAATTCTTCGTAAAGGTTCATGTACAAAATTTATTTGTCGAACATTTATTAGTAGCACAATTTTTCATATAAGAGCCTTTAAACTGAAAAATCCAATAGGTGTCAAAATTTTGAATCTCTTTGATTTATAGATATTTATCCTTTATCATTGTATAAATATAAAAGGGCCATGACAATAATTCCAAAGTATTTGATATTTAATACAAAAGAATAATTCATTCAACAAAGTATTTTGAATATATTTTTTACTTGGAAATGTAATTTTTCCTGGAAAAAGTACTAGATATTGTGATGTAGATATAGTGTGACTAGGCAATGGCAGCCATATATTGGTAATTTGAATGACAGACGTGTCAACTCTCTGAAATTTTCTTTATTTTCTTAGGCTTGTTAAGAATTTGTTCAGAAATTGCAATTTTTCTTAAATACTTCATCAGACTTGCAATGTCTGTCTGACAGGTTGTATATTGCTATTATTTTATGTGTGTCTCAGACAAAGTAATTTTATTTAGACATTAAATTGTCTTTTTCTACTTGTTAAAAATTCTATTTTGCCAATGGTAGTATAAAATTGTGTGACACTTTGACACATTGACAACCACCACCTTATTGTAGTATAAAACTGGTGGTTTAAATTAAGTGTTTGTCTTAAATTTAATAAAAGTAAAAAGAAAGAACTTTTTTCCCCCCATCATTCTTTACTAGTTATTGTGTGTAAATGATAACTCTTATTTTACTAAAGAACGTTCATTAAATTGTACTTATTCATAACATTTAGATACACTTTCATGGATTTACGTGCTTAAGAAATCCATCTTGCCTATTGTACAATAAAAGTGTGTGAATGTTACTACTGTTTTAAATTTAATATTTCTTATATTTAATAAAAAATTGAAAATAACTCATTTGGGTTTTGTTTGTTTTTTTATGCCTTAAATTGTTGTCGAATACAAGTGATTAATCTGATTTAAAAAATTTATGGATGTATATAAACATTCTTACAAAGATGTCAAGAAGAGAGGGGGCGGGGTTAGTAAGCTGATTATTTTTATCTTTAATTGAAACATATGTAGTATTCTTTGTATTTTCACTGTCTGTGCATGAGCTTAAAAAAAATATAAGGTTGGGACTCAAAGTAATTTTGATGTACATTTCCTTCCTGGCATCATACGTTACCACTTATATAGCTGTGGCAATTCTAGAGCTAATACATGCAGCAGAGCTCCAACTTTCGTGAATATTATCTAACATAAATTTAATAATGTTATTATATATGTGTAAAATTAATGTATTTCTTAGGGTGAGGCAACAAATTTTCACTAATTGAGTATGATTATAAAAGCATATTGCACCTAGAGCTCCTGTAACACAGGCTGAAGCATTCAATATTTTGTTGCCAAAGGGATGCCATTTATTGCACATCTGCCATTGCTTTAACACGGGACAGTTTTTGTTCTTACAATTTCAAGTTACAAAACATTGTTTTAGGTCTTGAATCAAAAGATCATAGGGTATGGATGGCTGTTCAGCCTTCAATTATTTGAATTGTCGTAGTTAAAATCGCATAATGTTTGAATTTCCTACTGAAATTGACAGAAAAACGAAATTGGTGGGGAATCTAGTGTGCATGTTCAGCTTCACAGCATGAGTTTATCTCTCGAGAAATGTGCCAAAAGAGGTGCTAAATCTGGCAGTCCGCAGCAAAACATGGAGGAATGAGTCAACTCGTATCTATAGGAGACTTCATTGCACCGCTTTAAAAATGTGATTCTATGTAGATATTTATCATTTTGGAAACTATTTGAAATCTAACTTGAAAATTAAAAGCTTTTTGATTTTTTAGGAAGGGCTTTTTGTAACTTTAAAAAAAGCGGGGGGGGGGGGGGGGGGTACTTTTATGTTAAGTATGAAAATGTTTTTAAAAATAAAACTAAAAACATCTATGCCAGATAAACATGCTGCATGATCATGTCACACGAACCAAGATCATTCCTTCATTGTAAAAAATATTTACTTCCCACTTTTGTGGATTTATCATTATTATAATAGGGATTGATAATATAACAGGTTTTACTTTTTCTAAAATTCCTACCTTTATATAAGTTGTACCTAATTGATCTAATACTAAGAATAATTGGCATGTATTATTTGTTACATAATTAATATCTAAAAACACTTTCAACAGTTACTGTAATACCCCGTTTACATTCAACCATTCCCATTTTCTCCCGGGCTCGCGGAAATATTTCTGCAGCAGTATAGAGTAGCAGTGAGGGGGGGTTTCGCATTCTGCCATTCTTACACACAGCAATCAGAATCCCAGGGTCAAAAGACTAGTATTGGCACCAAATGAACGAGCGTGTTGAGTATAAATACTCACTCCCCTCATGCTGCAGTTTGCCTTGCCCAAAAAAATCCGTTTAGAAGGGAGTGGGAGACAGCACGAGTAGAAGGGGGTGCTTACATTTTAGTATTTCTCACTTCCCTTCCTTACTGCCGCAAAAGTGAGCTGAATGTAAACGAGGCATCATACTTTAAATGTTCAAATGTTCCCAATTTCTATGGAAGTAGGAATTTTAGACACTGTAAACCCCGTTATTATGAAACATATTCAAATTTCAGGTTGAGAAAGAAGATAGCACCAAAAAAGTTTTATATTGCACAATCGATGTTTGACAGTAATTCCCTTTTATTCCTAGATTTAAGATTGGATAATAGATAGATTCTTATCTCCAGACAATAAAGAGGGAAATCTCAGTGCCAGATGTAAAAAATTGCAAGCAATTTATTCATAAAAATTTCTCTTGATAAAAAAATACATAAATTGAACAAATATTTTCAAATACTTTAATTTTATACCTTATCAATGGAAAATATATTTTTAAAAAATCTGTTAATTCAGGAAAAAAAAGTATAATTTTTTTAAAAATTTTAATTGAAGTATATGTAATTAAGGTAAATATAAAAAAAATTATAAGTAAAGTATTTGAAAATATTTGGTAAATATACATATTTTTACAGTGCTAAATAATTTTTATGAATGAAATTTATGCAATTTTTTGCATCTGACACAGATTTCCCCCCCCCTATTTTCCAAATCATGGTTCAACTTACTACACAAGCATGGTTCTATTATTTCTCAAATTATGGTTCAACCTATCTACCAAATCATGGTTCATCCTTTTTACCAAATCATGGTTCAACCTTTTTACCAAATAATGGTTCAACCTTTTTACCAAATAATGGTTCAACCTTTTTACCAAATCATGGTTCGAACTTTTTACCAATACATGGTTCAACCTTTTTACCAAATCATGGTTCAAACTTTTTACCAAATCATGGTTCAACCTTCTACCTAATCATGGTCTTGGAGAAAGTACCAAGAAATGGAATAATGTTTCTCCTTGGGAAGGATGCAGCTAATTCAGCACCATATAATGGTGAAACGTTGAACCACTTGTTTTAACAGTGTATTAGTGTAATTTCATTCAATTCCCTCCCTAATGCACTCCGTTCTGGTACGTATTTCAAACTTTCAGTTTTAACGACTTTTCCCAAATTCAGTTTCAAAGAGTCAGTCAACGTAAAAAGATGAAGAAAAGAAAACGGAGCGCATCTATCAAAATAAAACTTAATCTGAGGAAAAATTTAACTTGCCGCCAGACTCAATTTTTCTTTATCACCTCCGTGGCAGATAGCTATCTATCTATATATATAAATTCCACTCCATCCTAATATCAAATCACTGGGATGACGCATAAAAAAGTGCCCTTCAAGGTTCTGTGGAGTCCCTGACACATTATTTCCGCAAACAAATAATTTTAAACGATGAGAAAAGAAAAGCGATAAATAAAAATACAACCCATTGTGCCGCCCTTGATGCTGTTTCATTAATATAAATTGTGCTCTAGTGCCAACGCCACAATGAAACGTAGAACAAAGCATGAAGTGAAAACATGGCAGATCGTTTTTGGCCGAACCTGGCAACTGCGCGTCGAGAATGCGCAAACGCAGACAGACGATGTAAATGGCGGCTATTAATTCTAAGCAGCTGTCAGCTATTAAGAACACTGACACACCTCCCTGACATATAAAGGAGCCGAGAAGCTAAGCAACACAAAGAGTGCGGTACATAAATTTAAGTGAAGGAGGCACTTTTTCAAGTTTTCTTACTTTTTTCATTTTTTTATTCTCTCTTCAATCGCAGACTTGCCTTTATTTATAACGACGAAATGTGCAATTGCTGCAACTGCTAAAAGCGTACTTTATCGCAGAGCAGTATATCAAAATATTTCGCCCGCAATTTGTAGCTGCCTTTTTTTTTTTTTTTTTTTTTTTTTTTTCCCTTGTCCCTTGTATTTTTTATTCCCCCTCAAAAGTCGTTAAGGGTCTTCAATGGCGTGTTGTATTTTTAACTGGTCGTTTTACGATAGTGCAGCTCAATATGTTTCTTTTAATTAAATTTCACTTACTAATTTTTTTAGAAACCTCAATAGTTCTTCGTTATGAAGATGTGCAAATAGCGGTGTTGATATCAGAGTTGGAACTTGCGTATAAATGTGGTTTCATGCTTATTTACAGCTTTGCACAGTTTCTCACAAATTAATGATGAATTATGCTTGAGCGTATGAAGTACTTTAACGGTAACAGTTTTATCCAATGTTAAGAATAAAAGAGCAACAGACGACGAATCATTGTGTTTCAAAGAAAGTGTTTTAAATGAACACAACAAATGAAAAGAAACTTGTTTTATTCCATCCTTCTATACAGTTTAAAATGGTAACCATCTGTGTACGCTGTCATATGCATCATGAAACTATTAATCCGAAAATTAAATAACAATTTCAAATACGATCCCAAGATAATCGTCAAAGCACGCTATGTTTGAAAACTGATACAAATCTTTCTCTTCTAATTTTCCTTAGACTTTAATTCAGCCTGGACCCAGAATACCGAATTCAGGCTGAGAAATAATTATGCTAATCAAAAAGTAATCGTCAAATGTATTCTACACTGAGTTTCTACTGATTTTGTATTTGAACCTCATGCCCATTAATAAGTATCTGGTGTGACAACAAATTAGTTAATGTTATTAAAGAAAAAAAATTAGCTTCACTTTTTTTTTTTCATTGATATTTCCTTGGAATAACATGATGTACGCTTCGTCATCTCTTTAAAAGGGATTTACTGCTTACTCTGTTTTCAATTCATCATATCGAGATTCATATCGCAAAAGACTTATCAAATCTTTTCATTTTTTTCTAAATTTCCGAATGATATACAATAATATTTATAAGCTTAAGTACCAGGTATTCAAAGAATGTAGAAGGATTTATCACATTTTGATTAAATATTGCTTGACCAAGAGTCTGAGAGAATGCATTAGATGAAGAAACACATTACCCTTTTTAAATTACAACTTTTCAAAACTTAATGTTAAAAGATAGCAGATCATTGTGAAGCGCTGGAGAAATTTTTTTATCTCCTCTGGTAACATCGGAAATCTTCAGGTCTCAGATGCTCGAAGATAAAAATTTCACCATTGGATTCGGCGTGGGCAAATGCCAAGTGGGGCAAGCAGTTTGCATTTTTCAAGAAACAGCTGGAGAAGTTTTGGTGTGTAATTTTTCATTGATGATATGCGCTATCTGTTTGAGTACGTGATACTATTCCCTTCAGCTTGGAAGTTTCAAAACAGATGCAGAACGAATTTTTGAACATGAGCACCCTTCTTCTGCCTGGAAAGGTGACAACAATTTTAAATTAGCTTCTTTTAACACTTTCGTTTAAAGGATGTGAAGCTTTACCACCCAGCAACTGTGGTTTTAAATTCATGTCGAGATAGACTGGCGTTAGCTGAAAGATGGCAAGATGAAAGCGATGAGGTTATGCGAGTGTCTGAAACCTTTATCAACACAATCGCTTTTGGCAGTGTCTGTATTGTTATTTAGTCCTAGCTTTCTATACATAGAAAGAAGTGAAATATCTGGAAATCTTGTATCGCACCATTCATTACATATAAAGAGAGGCTCAGATCCAGATCGTATTAAGTATCCATAGTCAAAAATAACTTTCTTCTTTAAGAAGACAGTTCTGGAACTTTTTAGCCTTATAAAATATAGCAATTTTTCAATTAAAGTATGTATAAAAGTCCTTCAGAAATTTAGACAGTTAAAAACTTGTACTATTTCAAATACTGTCCAAATCTTTGCGGCCAAGTCAAGTAAGTCATATCCCAATAATCTCCTTTTCAGTCGCTAAAACAAGAATAATATATCTTGTATTATTTAACTTGTGTTATAGTTTTTAAAAATACATTCGTGATACTATTCCTTTCAGCTTGGAAGTAACAAAGCAGATGCTACAGGAATTTTTGAACATGTGCACTCTTCTTCTTCCTGGAAAATTTGAAAACAATTTTAAATTAGATTCTTTTACTGCTTCCGTTTACAAATTGCAAAATTTGATTACCCTTTTCTTAAATATTTGAAGAATACAATATCTCACTCAGGTAATCGGGTTTCAGTGCTTTTGTAGCTTTCCCAGTTTCATAGTTTCTCGTACTATCAATCAGAGTAAAGTTGTTATTTCTTTTTACATTAGGTCTCAAGAAGTCAAGAGTAAATACAGTGTATGATATCTTCAATGTACCATGGCTAAATCCAAAAGATAGAGGCAGCCGCTTCAGAGTATCTGTGAGTAAAAAATCTGAGACCATTTGACTTTCAAACTGGAATTGAAAGCTTTGGTTTACTTAATTGAACTCGGGATGATATATGAGATCTTGCTTTAGCCTAAAAAATTATTCAAAATTAAGGTCTCAAAAATTTAGGTCTTTTTTAATTACCTTCGCACTTCACAAAATTTACATTTTTTTCTAAACCACAACTCTTTTTAGTAATTTGTCATCGGTATTTTAACTTCAAAACATTTCATTTTATTACACATGGTATATGGTCTGAATTCCGAAGAGTTAACTACAACCGTCTATTTTCACACTTTCGGAAACTTTCTCTGAAATACCTTTATCTAATGTTTTTAGTTCTAAATTTCAAGGCTTTGTAAGCTGCAAAGTGCATTAATAATGTTTCTTCCGTAACAATTATTTTAGTCAGAAATCACTGGATCAATGAAAATTGACTATTCGCTTAAGACTTAGGAATGTCGTCTCGAGACGAAAAATAGGCCTATCTCGTCGCGCAAAATAGCTGAAAAACTTTCTCTTGTCTCGTCTCGTAAAATTCCTATGTTGTAATGACGAAAACATCTGTCTCGCCTCACATAAAAGCTCCAAATCCTTGTCTTAACTCGTCTCGCTTGCATGAATACCTCAGAGCACCGGACTAAAATTTTACTGCTATAAGTACTGCCTTCACAGCAAATTAGTGCCGTTTAGAGACAAAGCTAGCGCCTGAAATCGCTTTTCGTCTTAATTCAACTTCAGCACAGTATTCTCTCCGATCTTACAAAGGTGCAGTTGTGGACTAAATTTCAAGGCTTTGTAAGCTGCAAAGTGCATTAATAATGTTTCTTCCGTAACAATTATTTTAGTCAGAAATCACTGGATCAATGAAAATTGACTATTCGCTTAAGACTTAGGAATGTCGTCTCGAGACGAAAAATAGGCCTATCTCGTCGCGCAAAATAGCTGAAAAACTTTCTCTTGTCTCGTCTCGTAAAATTCCTATGTTGTAATGACGAAAACATCTGTCTCGCCTCACATAAAAGCTCCAAATCCTTGTCTTAACTCGTCTCGCTTGCATGAATACCTCAGAGCACCGGACTAAAATTTTACTGCTATAAGTACTGCCTTCACAGCAAATTAGTGCCGTTTAGAGACAAAGCTAGCGCCTGAAATCGCTTTTCGTCTTAATTCAACTTCAGCACAGTATTCTCTCCGATCTTACAAAGGTGCAGTTGTGGAAATAAAGCATAGAAAACACGCCATTCCTGCGGAAAACGAGAAACTAATTACAAAGGATGGGGGACTACAGAATTAGAAGAGAATGCGTGTTTACAAGCATCAAGGTATCCGTGCTTTTATTTGGTTTCTAAATTTGTCTTCCGGCACCTCTGAAGATCTACAGGAACTCATAATGAGCAGAGCGATCTCCGACAGAAGCGTGACGGTGTTTAATGCGGGAAAATAATTTCGATCCCGTTTCTTCCTGGAAAGGTGACAACTATTTTACCTACTCTCTCTCTCTCTGTCTCTCTCTCTCTTTTTTTTCTTTTCTCTCTCAAAAAGATCGGTTGACTATGGTCTGTGAGCTACCACTAAGGAGCTGAAATTTCTCCTTGCTGTGTTCGTGGGAGGAAACAAGATATCAGCCACACCAATAAAGACGGATAATTTTCGTTTCGCTGATAGACTTTGCGAAATTTTCAGCTTTGTCGAAAATACTCCATTACAATGCATTTTGTTCGACCGCATTTTTCAAACATGTGAAAAAAATAAGTTAAAATGCAACCAATGTTTAAAGCTTTAAACATTATGACATAAAACTATTTTTATGGTTATATCTGGCTGACTGCTCCCTATTTTATTCTAGCAGATTTAAAGCTGTTAAATAACTTTTCACACACTTATTTTTATTTTACTTTATTTTGAATTTTCCGTAGAAATTATTGTTTGTTATTAATCTATTTGAGACTTTTATTTTAATCGTTTACCTCGATTTAAAATTTGTTGCTCTGGGATAAATACTGAATGAACTACCTTATGGAGGATTATACTAGATTTTAGATGTTCAATCGGAAACCTCTGATTGTGAAAATATGAAGAATGATAGAATTTAAAGCTATCCGATGCTTTTTTGGATTGAATAAGTACCCGAATTTTACATTTAACTAATTATAATGTATGTTTTATATTTACTGCTAAAATGTCAATTTGCAGATGTTTAATAAGATCTGTTTAGGCCTATGGAGGAGCCAGAACTTGGGCATTGAATGAAAGGAATAAAAAGATGACCACTTGTTTTCGAAAGGGGATTTTAAGCATTTTTGTATGTATTCTTGAGGTTACATAAAATATACATTTTTCGCCATAAAAGTGTTTTTACCGCAGCTATCATCTATTATTGCGGAGCTGAAAATGAGGATGACTGTAGGCATTGAAACTGTAATACCAGGCATGCCGAAAAAAATTGTGGGACGGATTCTGCTACAGAATCAATATCGTTCATGTTAATGGTATTGCTCACATTGAACGTTTATAACTTTATGCTATTGGTAAGTTTACGATGTTATTTTTATTTCTTTTTCCCAAAATGTGCGCTGTCTTCTGTAGTTTTATAAATGTAGCCCTTTTAAGCTGCGCTTTGTAGTCAACCTGTATATTCATGTCCAAACCAGTAGAACACGAAAACGAATACGATCAAGACCTAAATGGCTAGACTGCCTGAAAAGAGACCTGTTCATCTTGAAGGAAATTAATTGGAAAGTTAAAGCCATGAATAGGACTGCTTGGAGATGAAATTACAAGAAAGAGCAAGGCCCATCACAGGCTGTTGAGGCTCAAAAGAAAGACAACCTATGATATTCCCACTGACCCCCAGAAGAACTCGTCACCGAACTTTCAGTTGCCGGATTGGAAATGCGTGATATTCCTGGTGTGTTTCAGAATGTTCGCCACTTTTTTCTTTTCTTTGTACCACACTTATAACGGCTGCCGGGCACTATTTTGAACATTTAATGTAATCACATGTCATTAAACTTGTTTTGAAACTTAGTTGTCCCGCAGTGGACTGGGCGCTAAACTCCGTTCCCATAAGAACACAGCAAGTGAAGCAGCATCTGGCTTGGCCAGTGCTTGGGAGGGACTTCCCCCTCTCGGCCCGTCCGCTGTGGAACCGTGTACGCTAATGGGAGCTGGTGCACGTAAAATCCGTCGTGGCTCCAAAGTCCTCCAAGTTGTTAAACGATACCTCTGGGGGTGCCTATTTCAGGGGGTTGGTCCCTCCTCTGGAATTGGTTCAAAATTACGGGACCCCGAGCTAAGACGGACTTCCTCCCACTGGGGCTCATTGAAATGGAAGCCGCTACTTCAGCCCATCGCCTACCTATATATAGGAGGATCTGTCACCGCAACGCGGTTGCCAGAGGGCATTAGCAACAACAACAGCAACAAACTTAGTCGTTCTTTGTGTGCTTTTGGCTCGTATAACAACATCACTTTTGTTCTCCTTTAGCGCCTTTGAGTTTCAGTTCTAATCATTCATTCTTTGATCGAAAGTTGTTTATTTGAATGTGTACTATCGCCTCTTAAAGTTTTGTCCATCTTTAATAAAACACCCTGTGCACATGTTCTTTACTCATAGTTCTCTAGTGTAAATATTTTATCCTCAGCTATAACACAGACTTTCTTTCTTTCTTTTTTTCTTTCTATTAACTCTCATAAACATTAAACTTTCCACAGAAACGATCTTTGACACTCAATATGTTAAACAAGGGCACGATGAAGTTGAAAGAAGAGTTCCAAGGTCAATCGGAATCCAAATAGAAACTGACAAACAAATGGCTTAAGCTGATGCACGGTGACAGATATTTTAGAGTTACAAATTACAAGTCGCTTCATAAATCAGTATACGAAGGAAATACGCGAAGTAACGACTGCGAGATATAAATAAGAAAATTTATCATATACATTCGAAACACCACAGTTAATTTTAAACCCTGGCAACTCCAAGTGACAACTTTCTTTTTTTAAACTACCGGTGTCACACTTTTTTCCCTATTCCCTTGCACTTTAGCGTGTCTAAACTGACGATTTGCCACCAAGCTACTCGAGATTCGAATTTGGCAGCAGGAGATACACCATGAGTTGACAAATGACTTCTTGACAAGGACAGACATTTCAAGGGAAATTGACACGCTGCCTACATGCAAACTACGCCTGGTTTTGAATCTATCATTGCAGAACACCAAGACAATCAAGATAAACACAAGATTAGCTCCTGATTTTACAAGAGTCTTCGACGCCTGCAAGCCAAAGATAACCAGAACAGGGCCAACATGCAGTCACACAGCTTTGCAGTGGGTTACGATGTTTGCAATACAAACTCAGAGTCAGCAGTAGCTTCAGTAAGGATCCTAAAGTAGTCTCAGCAAATCCCTTAGAGATTGGCGTTACAAAAACTAGCGGAATTTTGATGTAAAATGGAAAATAAAACATTGCAAATGAGTATTAAACGATCTATAAACTTCCACCAGGCAGCTTTTTAAGATATTTACTGGTATACCTTTTTCCATTTATTTTACTCAATGCAGTAACATTTGGGATTATTTTTCCCAAAAACCAATTCAAAAAGTTAATAAGGTAAATAAACATAATAATTCCAGCAAAACAACAATCCTGAAGACTACCAGTCGAAATTACACTGTCGAAAAGTGTTATCACTTTATTTATCTTTTAACGAGAATCTGCAATCTCGTTCTAATGATGTATTCAGGATCAACCCTATGGCCTGATATACACGTGCGTATTTTACTGCGTGGCAACGTTTCGGCGTCGCTGCGGCAAAATGGTGCTAGTGTGCGTGTGCAATGATTAATTTTTTACCATGCACTACGAGACCGCTTTGCGGTGAAATTTGCATTCAGGAAAAAAGCGAGTCACCAAAGGAGTTGCTACAGGTACGTGTGCTTTAAGCCTGTAGATTCTGAGTACTTCAAATATCGGCATTGCAGCGTTACCACGCGATAAAATAACACACGTGGGCATTAGACCACAGACTTACGCGTGTTAAAGACCTTAGGAATTACTTTTGGTGTGCAGCTGCTTTATTTTCACGTGCAGTAACGCTGCGATGACATAATGGTGACGTGAATCAATAATGTACCCATAAGATGTAGTGCAAACATCAATGGCGGTACGCGTCCATCATGCGTGCTTGCGTTTAAGTTTTGCCACAAGTTCCTATCGACCAGCTCTTTTACACCCGGTCTCTCAGTACATTATTACATATTAGTTACTGCACACTCTAGTCATTTTAACGCCGCACGTAAAAATGACGCAAGTGTACACTGAGTCTAACATCCCCGAGCGAAAGATTTTAGTTGATTTAGAATAAAACACAAGCATGATGACAGATCTATGATTGCTATAAACAACAATCAATGAACAAGCAAGAATTTTATAACATATACTATTTCACATACATATAAACGATTATTTGAAGATTTCAATGTTCGCTGCTATGCGTATATTATAATTTGGAACGTATATATGTGTACTTCTTATAAGACTAATTCAGCACTTTCGTTTGATAAATGGTGATTATTTCATAAATCCGACTCCGAATTCCGAAAATTACAACGCTCATTTCCATGCTTGAAAACAGATTGTGAATGATGATGTGCCTTTTCTTTTTCCTAAAGTGAAAATAAATACATAGGGAGAAAAATATTTAAATAACATTTTTGCCATTATTTGTAATCTTCATAATGATTTCATGGAATTTTACTGTCTTAAATGTCCTGTGTTATTTTCATGAAAGATTAATAATAATAAGAAGGAAATTTTAATGAAAATATAGACAAATTTATAACATAGACAGTTTAAAATATCTTATTTATATTCTTAATGGTCTACCAATTTGTCCTTATTACATATTTGTACAGTCTAGAAAGGATCTTTAGATTTGTTCGAAATCGAAATGCAATTGAGAAAAAAATATATTCTCAATATTAGAAATGTTGCCTTTTTTTCAGCAAAATATAATGCTACAATTTCTTCATGCCAATTTTCTTTCTTTCGCAAGTTTACAGATGGGTTGTAAAAAGCTTCTTCAAAAGCTTTTGCGTGTACATATCAAGAAAGCCCAATATCAGAATTATGACTTCATTTCATGTCTAGAAGGAAAAGTTGCACGTTCCAAACCCTCTGCGAAATTTGCCTATTCAAATGACGGCATCGTGTCAACATGAAACTGAAAACTTATTCGATATACACACAAGATGTCTAACTCGTATTTTCTTTGTGAGATTTATCTATAATTCACTTTTCAGAAATTTTTTAGTTCTGTAGCTTAGACCGTAGGCTAAGCTATAATGTGTAAATAAAGAAGGAGAAAAGTGTCTCTCCGAAATAAAGCCAGTACTCTTATTAGCCATTATATCCGCCATATTTACATATGACATTGAATAATCGATGTTGGCATATCATTTACCAATCCTTGGAGACAGTGCTGGCGCTAGACTTTCCCCGACGGGGGATCACCACTCCCCGACGAGGGGGCACAAATATACATGTACATTAGAGATGAGTTTGGGCTCATTTTTTAAGGTCCGGGCCCGCCCGAGCCCGATCAATATTATTTAAGTCGGAGCCCGAGCCCGAAATTTCAGCTAAAGATAAATAAAATTCAGTTACTTTGTTGATACATTATGATAAATTTTGCCGTGCAAATTAAAGACAAATTTAGTTGCAAACTCTTAATGCACTTTCTAATTCTTTATATCCATGTTTATCAAATAATAACAATAATGCTTCAATTTTATTAAAATTCTGTTGAGTTCTCACATCAGTGTTAAACATTCGTTTGTACTTAGATATATTAATTAGATACAGAAAAGTACAAGTTATAAATCTCGTAGAGTGACTTAAAAAAATGTTATATTTAAAACACGTCCAGAAAAGAGATTTTGCATAATAAATTTAAGAAATTTGCATATTTGCATAGAGTGGCATAAGAATATATTATTACATAAGAATTTAGTTGATAGGAACAAAATTACTTTTAAAAAATATTTTATGATACGATGTGAACATATACATTTAACTAAGATAGACCAGTCAATAATGAGGCCAAAATTTTGAATGAACAGCATTTTAACATACATGCGCAAATGAAATAGCACAACACACCCTTTAGTAAATTATGTGAAAAAGCTAGCTTTTCACCCACCCATTATTTTGTTGCAAGTCCTAGCATCCCATCAGTACGTTTATTTTTCCGATGAATCGCTATTTAAAATCCGTTTCAAGGAGTATGCTCAATAAAGGAGACATTTTTCACGAGCCCGAGCCCGAACGCAATCGGGAATGACAGGGCCCGAGCCCGGTTTGGGCCCGGGCTCGGGCTCGGGCTTTCGGGCTCGGGCTGAGCCCGTCTCATCTCTAATGTACATATGCTAAGTGGTGTATCCAAGAGGGGGATTTGACCTTCCTCTTGGATGACATTTTTGTCACCAAGTATGGAAATTTGCAACTATTTGTACCACTTGAAAATATTTTACTTTAGAAAGTGATTTGTTTACAATAAATCACTTTCTAAACTAAAATATCCAGGATCCAGATAAGTTTAGAGGAGATGGAGGACAATATAATGTTTTGTATTGTGAAATACTTCCAGGAATCGGATCGACATACATAATCGACACCCAGGCCCCGGATATTTTCAAAAACCACTGCACAATCTTTCCTAGTAGATTCTTATTTAAACTGACCCTAATTAACGTATCTCAAAATCCTTTTACATTACACAAATATTTTCCCAAGGCCTCAGCAAGCAAAAAATTTCGGTGGGTGAAGGGGATTTGTAGTGCTAAAATTAAATTAACTGATCTCTAGAATCAACGCAAATAAACTGATAATGCATTTACTGAAGTTTTGGAGGGGGGGGGGGGTCAAACCCACATGATCCTCCCCCCTGTTAACGGCCTTGTACGTTTCTGTAAAATCTCGAAAGCTACTTTTAAGAGTTCTTCAGGTTAACGCTTAAAATATTTCATATGGATGAAATTCTTTCAAAAAAGTTCAGCGAAGAAAGTTCTACGCATTCCCCCCCCCCCCCCAGAAACAAAAGTTTTTTGTGCAAGAATATTGCTGTAAATTCACTGAAATTTTTTATAAATTAAGCATGACTAAATTTGCACGCTTTTACACAAATTGCAGTTATTTTTATAAAATTAAGAGATATATGTAAATTTAATTACAGTTTAACTTCGATATCTCGAACATCGAAATTCTTGATATCTCAATAAATGTGTTTTCCCTTACAAATTGAATCCCGCCCCACCAGTGGCATCTGGGAGACGGAAAGTGCCTGGTTCTAAACTAGGTCCGTCCGCCGACCTAACCGTTCGGAGTTTTCCGAAAATTTGCATAAATGCGGGTTAGGACCTCTTAGAAAGTCGAAAGTCCCCCATGGAGGGAAAACCCATCCCCGGCCTAGATCCCTAGCGTAGATAATTGGCCGTAATCTACATTTCCATTTACAAACTGATTCCCTTTAATTTCAACTCGTTATCTCAAAACGTCTAGTGTTTCTGGCCAACATGTTTTGCTGTAAAAATATTAATCGAATTGTTAATTTATGCAGTATTAATATTTTAAATCACAATAAAGTGAGAAAAATGCAATTGAAATGTTTATAGGTAGCACCACTTTACAATAAAACTTTTCTGTTGAGGAAAATGATTTTGAAGGCGCGCAGTAAAGTGGGATACCGAAACTTTATCGCTTGTTTCTACGGCTTTAAAAAGATTCTACTTCCATAATAATTCATGTGGTGATAGTACTTATTGAAAGCTAAAAGATGGCACCGTATCTCAATTTCGAAAAGAATTGTTGTGAAGTGTACCCCTGGAAGCTTCAGTTAATAATAATAATAATAATAATAATAAATTATAAAAATCTCCAAAAGAGAACGTAAATATATGCGGTATTAAATTTTTTTATAAGTCAAGCACTCATGAAGAAAATTAACCACTTTCTTTTAAAATCTAAAATAAAAAATATCGTCAGAAAAATATAATCGGTCATTTTATAATTTGCCAATACACACACAAAAAAATTATTATTTTTAGCGAAACTAACCTTGATAAAAATTCACTTTTTTGTAATACTCCAGAAGATAGTTTTGAACGAAGTTTCCACAAACGTGATGAATAATTTTATAAAACAAGCTCATTTACTAATAATTCATAGTGGAAGTGTCACTTTTAAAATTTCAACATTAACAAAAAAGAGTTTAATAAGGCGAATAATAAACATAATATTAATCTGTTTAAAAGTTAAAGAGTTGAATTCTGATCCATATAATTCTGTAACTCAAAAATCAGTTTAGAACACATACTATTAGTTTATTTTAATAGTTTATATTAATGCTGGTGCCATCCATGGATTCAATAGCGATTTGTATAAAGATTCAAAATAAGGGAAGTTGCGGTGGCTTACGATAAGCCACTGTATATAACATACAAATCTACACGCAAATATAAAACTTTTATTGTATTTATTTTATTTACTTATTTTACAGGACAAAAGTGAAATTTTCAGAAAGACGATATAAACGCTGTATACCATAATTTTTATTTACTTTGCAGTAAAATAACTGAATTAAAATTCACAAAAGTTAGTTATTTTTTCCACAACGATATAAAAATTAAATTTTCAGTCAAGATTAATCAGTTTCCTTTAACTTATATTCCATTTTTAGATCTATCCACAGCCATCTTCATACTAGACTGGAGAGGGCTTTTGTCTATCAGAGGGGTTGGTTATTATTATTATTATTTTTTTTTAATTTTTCTTTTTTTACCCCAAGCAAAATGAAATAAATTCTAATTCCCTTGCAGCTGTTAATCTTCTTGGTGTGCATAGCTATGAACTCTTAGCTAAAGAGGGCCGGTTAATCCAGTTAGATTTCTCTATATAGTGCGAATTCTCACTCGTTGTATATGTATAAGTATGTTACCAAATAAAAAAAACTTTGTATTTGACTAATTCTTAAATTACAAAAAAATAAAAATAGAAACAAATCTTACTGCTAAATTTTTATAAAATTAAAGATTAAATCGTGCATATTGTGTTCGATTGAATCTATTTATAAATAAAAAGTATATTTAGAATATTCAAATTTGCCATCTAAGAAACAGAAAAGTACTATTTTTTTTAATTTTATTCGGAAGAAGTTAAAAGTTAAATTATCTAATTAACCACTTAGTTATAAAAATATCTTTTTACTTTCTCAACAGTTATAAGAGTTCAAGTAAGGATTACTGTGATAAAATAATTTTAAAGGCATAGAATACTTATTTTATAAATTGCATAACACACTAACTTATAAATAAATAAAATACGACCAGTTTAAAATATTTCTAATTAAAATGAAAATTTTTAGTTAAAGCGTTTAAATATTCATAGGTTTATACATATTTTGAATGTCAGAGATGATGAACTGTAAAATAATTTTATAAATATTTTGTCATGTCAAATTATTACACAATTAAATATACATTTTAAAAAGTTCCCGTAGTAAACAAAATCTGAAATTTCTTATTGCCCGAGTCGTAAATCTCTTTAAAAAATATCAATTAAGACTTATAAATTTTCTAGCTCTATGAATAAAAGTAATACAATGGGAAATTATATTTTACATTTATGACACAAAAGCTTTTGACTCGTGAATTAAAATACTGTTAATTTACATACAATTACATTAAATTTGTGTTTAATTTAAATTTGCATTAAGGCAATTTGAAAGTTTATAAAGACATACCTTTCATCCTCACTCCAATTACTAAATCGTATTTGATAAATATACCAAAAAATCGAAACGGCAACGAAAGAATATATTTTTAAAATGTATATCCTGTCCTGTAATTTAGCGGGAATGACATATAATGGGGTGAACAACATGTTACTGTTCAATGGTTTAAAAGCAAGAGCACATTTAAAAGTACGCATAGTCGCATTAAATCGCAAAATCAAAATTAAAACTCAGCTAAAATATAGATTTCTTCTTATGAAAATTCCCCGACGAATTAATCAAATAGCCCCGATGGGGGGTCACAAGTTCCCCCCACGGGGGGCATGTGCCCCCCCGGACCCCCCATTGGAGCCACCCCTGCTTGGAGAACGGTAACACCAGTATTATCCCAGTGTGCAATGATGGCGGTCTTCAATTCTGGCAGAGACTGACACTGTCTGACATTTGCAGATCCATCCCTACTGAGGATACCCCACGCATTTTTGGGGAGGATTGTGATCAAGACAAAAAGTCAGGACATTTCATAATGTACAACCCATCATCGAAAAACTATTTTCAAGAGGATTTTGCAACGTAGATGGGCCGCTGTCCAGACGGAAAATCAAACTTAAGCCACCAGTTCTTCCTCCAAATGTCAGTAAATGGGTTTCTAGCATTTTTTGGTAATCAGTAGCTTTTATATGACCCGAAGGAAAAGCCAAGTTAAGTTTATCATCAGATAAAGCTTCTCCACACTGTATAATGAGCCTCCATCTTCCTGTCTTTTGGTGAAGATCCCGTGCCATGTCAATAGAACGCAGCGTCGTCTGGGCCATCCAAATTATTAATTTTTTTTCCATTTGATACTATATCACGATACCACTGATCCTTCCAATTTTGATGACATTTGGCCAAATCTACTCTGCTTGTGGATAGTGTTTAGGAGCTGTTGTTTTTTCTCCAAAAGACAAGAAATTGGAGGCTCTATATACAGTGTGAAGAGGCTTTAGCCGGTGGTAAACTTAACTTGGCTTTTTCTTTAGGCCATTTGAAAGCTATACTGATTACCAATAAATACTAGAAACCTAGGGATGGACGCGAGACGACTTTTTGCGAGACGAGACAGAGATTTACAGCATTTTTGCGAGACGAGACACACATTTTTAAGATTATGATATAGGGATTTTTGCGAGACGAGACAAGCTTTTAGGCTATTTTGCGAGACGCGAGACGCTTATTTTTCGTCTCGCGTCCATCCCTATAGAAACCCATTTACTGCCATTTTTATGGAGAATTTGTTGCCGAAGTTTGATTTTCCGTCAGGACAACAACCTATTAATGTGGCAAAATCATCTTAAAATAGTTTTTCGATGATGGGTTGTACATTATGAAATGTCCTGACCTTTTGTCTTGATCACAATCCCCCCAAAAATGCGTGGGATATCCTCAGCAGGGTCAGACAGTTTCAGTCTGTGGCAGAATTGAAGGCAGCCATCATCATTGCACACTAGCACACTGGCATAATATTGATGTTATACCGTCCTCCAAGGATTGGTAAAAGATATGCCACATCGACTATTCAAAGTCACATGTAAACATGGTGAATATATTGGCTTTATTTCAGCGGGAGACTTTCTTCCTTCTTTTTTTACACATGTATTTTTTTATTCCTGCCCAAGTGGAGCAGAGTGAGTTTTTTCCTTGTAAACACGCATTTCGCTGCACATTTTATTAATATATTTGTTTCGTTTCTTATTCTTCTGCTTCACATCAACAGGGCCCTTGCTAAAGAAGGGGAGGAGGGGGGAGTCTCCTCTAGAACATTCTAAAATTCTATTAAACTTGGCAAAATTAGATACCCAGTTGGCAAATTTGGTGGAAAAATTTTAACGAAAACGATAATTTACTTTCTGTTGCTGGTACACTGGGCGAAATTACGCAAATCCAGTTGGCAAAAGTAAAAGTTAGTAATATAGTTGATAAAATGTAAGTAAGTTGGTAAAAACCGATATTTGACTTGGCAGTTTATCGACATCTACCGCCCCCTTAAAGAAGTCTTAGCAGTGGCTCTGCGCATCAAGTTACGGCACGTAATCAAGGTGGCTTTTTTAAGTGGGACACACTGTAAATAAAGACGCTCCATAAAATATGAAAATCGTACTTTCACGCATAAAACCGCATTTTTATTTGAGAACCCCTACCCCCCCCCTCCTCCCACCAAAAAAAAAGGTTAAAATAATTATTTTAATTGAAAATGTTATTGTTTCTTAATACTGTAAAGAGACTAATCGTAGTGTTTTTTTTTTGTTTGTTTGTTTGTTTTTTCCGAATTAATTAAATGCTTCGTTACCTTATTTCACTGAATATAAATGATTTTAAAAAGCTAAGGTGAAGAATCAATAACTTTTTTTTTAGTTTAAACAAATTTAATTGTTTAGTTACATATATTCTTTTCATTCAATTCATCTGTTTCACTTAGCTACTCATTCAGCAATGGAAACTTTTTAAACTCTAGTAATTTAGCTCTTAACAATGATGGTTTCGAAGTTGGTTAAAGAAGGGAAGACACTAATTCTTCTCCGTGGCCAAACATTGGATATTCTCATGGGAACTAAGTGTACTTTTAAAAAATGAGCTATGCATGAATTGAAGGGGTTAGTGGAGCTAACCCCTTGGAAGCTCCTTCTCCACCATCTTGAATCAGCCCATGCTCAATATTCCGTTTAGAATAAGGGTTTTATAGATTCTTCATTTCAATTTAACAGGACACAGACAAACTCTTCATCCTTTATTTAATACAAAAATGATAGATGAATGTCCATGAAGCTGTTCAAAATAAACAACAGTAGGAATTGAAGAAGTTTTGCAGACAGGTCGAAAATCACAGGCAAAATCTGCAGAAGTCTCGAATTTAGTCCCGCTGAAAAATGTATCTGGAGCAAAACAAATCAAGAGAAAGAGCCATTGTTCTTTGCAGAACCCGATATATCTCCTCCGGAGCCACTTTTCGCCACATTTCACTCATCTCAGTTGAAGATGAAACAGCGGATAGCACCTCCGGATGACAAAGAGATAACACGAAAGGAGGAAAGAAAAAAAAGACCAAAAGCCAACTAAAAAGCAAAGCGAGCTTACTCAGCTTGGAAACAGTAACGAAAAGACCCTGTCCTTTACAAGAAGTTGCTGGCAAAAACACAAACAAGAAATCGTGCTTTGCGGAGTTGAGTTGACTGATGGCGACGTAGCTATTCGCGGAACACAGGCCGTATCTTTTTTTCCTAATGAATGATGCCTCACCTGGCAACACTTCGTTTCTGTTTCGCGGGAAATGAGGCGAGGATGGCACAGAGTGCCAAAAACAGACGCCGCAGATTTTGTGCAGGATTTTTCGAATTCACCTGAGCCATGTAGGTCTGTAATCAAACTTAAGGTTTATCCGACATCAGTCGAGCAGTGAAAGCAGGTAAACTAAAAGAAGCCGCTTGTCAGATGGTAATCGATAAAAATCCTGGTTTTAATGATACAATTTAAAATAGGCCGACTAAAATTTTTGATATTTTTGTTGTTTACTGAGAAAAAAAATTTGCAATACCTGTGATTATTCCCAAAGATTAATATTTATAGAAAAGGGAAAAAACGTTTTCCTGTAAATAAATATTAAACAAATGAAATGTGGAAATTCTTCCTCAGCAAAAACTGCTTCTATTGCTTCATGTACGACTGTGGGGACTACCTTTAGCCTCTCTTCTCAGAAACATACAAAAAGGTATAATGCCGGTCACAATTGTTCTCATCATACTGCATAGTATTCAATGATCAATCTGCCTTGAAGCAGATGGCGATCGAATCCATAAGTGGAAACAAAGTACTTCCAGTATGATTTAAGCTTTGTTTTACAGATATTTGCAGTCATACCTATAATAAGGATGGTGCAGAGACGGAAAATACGCCAGTCTCAACTGCCGAAACAGCTCTAAGTTCTATCTCGTCTCGCAAAATTCCCTGTGTAGTAATAATAAAAAGTCTGTCTCGCCTTGTATAAAAGCTCCAATGCAACTTAAAGAAGTCAACAATATACTGATAAACTTGAGTTGCTCAGTAACCCAGACGCTGAGGCTGAGCACACGAAAAAGTTAAATTGATTTTAAAGACCTTATTTTAAAAGATCCACAAGATTCAAAATCACGGTGAATAGTGGACTAAGTCCATAAGAAAACAACAAGACGAAGTCCATCGAAAACTGCACAAAAATCTACATGACCAGTTAAAAATTGGAGCAAAAGGTGAGAGGTATGAATTTATCACATAATTTACTTTCATCTTTTTGCTGAAACAAATCCAATTTAAAGAAGAGGGGGCAGGCTTCTTCAATTTTTCCCTCCTATGCAATCCTCTGTTCTTTAAAATATAGTAATTTAACTTTCAAAATTATTTATTTTAATTTTATAAAACTGAAAACCGCTACTGTTTGCGAGGTAATCCTTTTTAAAAAGATATGAACTTCCGATAGCATTAACAATTTCTTGGTTACAGCTTGGCTAAGGGTTAAATTTTTGAAAATAGCCTACAAAAACTTCAAAGCAAAAGTATGATTTTTAAAAAAATGAGTTTTGTATATAGAAACACAATGTGTTCCAATTAATATAAAAGAATGCAACTTATATTTTCAAGTAATTTTCACTCATATATACAGAACGGGAAAAAAATGCACTTTCGCAGAATTTTTTTTTTCTTCTGTTCTGTTATCGAATTTATCATTCATATTCGCGGAAGAAATGTACTGGAGAGTGACATCAAGACCACGTGACTGACTTGGAATTTATTTTTCAGCGAGAGATGACATGGTTCACGATTAGGGGAAAAAAAACGTCGACGGGAAAGTTGACAAGTGACAGCTTCTCTCAATGGACGCGAGTGACAGGCCAAAATGCGAATTCAAAGATTTCCAGGAGATGAGACGTTAGGACTTTGGGTAAAACCCGTCTTCCTATCAAAGTAAATCTGCATGTCGCATGTAAGGAAATGTAAACGACACTGAAATGTAATTTATGTAAGGAAGAGATGTGTCTTGCGAAAAATTTCTGTAACAGGTTTCAGAAAATTCCACCCCCAAGACGAGTGGGAAATGACATTGGAAATGCTTACACGCAAAAATAGATTTGTATGTATGGAAAAATATTTCTACTAGAATCAAGTTACACCACGCAAGACAAAATTCATCGGCATAAAATGGTAAAATCTCTCGTTCGAGCATTTGCCGACGAGAAATCGAACAACTGCCTTTATTATTGTGTTTATGAAGGAAAATATTGTATTGAGTTCTGAAAATGAAATGAAACAAAAATGCGATTTTATGAAAATATTCCTTCTAGATTCAAGTAGAAATTTGTACTAGATCAAGTTGAGTAGACCATCTATGACAAACTACATCGACATAAAGTCAGAAAACCTTCTGTTGAAACACCTGCCGATGAGCAATCAAAGAATCTATTATTATTGTGTTTAAGAAGAAAAATACTGCAGTAAAACCTCATAAAATATCCAACATTTAAAGGTATTTCAATATTATGGCCACGTTCCGCTCCCCCGGAAAAGTGTCCAAATTATGGAGGTGGCCCAATTTGGGAGGTTTCACTGTATATCAGAGCAATGAAACGTAGAATTTAAAAATTATTCGGTTGAAGGGACAACCTAACCTCAAATTTAATGGCGAGATCGAGGTTTACACCAGTGCATGAAAATAGGGAAGAATTTTTACACTGCTGAAAATTTTTGCTGAAAATAAACTGAGATTTTTATTAACATAGACCACTTCTCGATTAAAGTATTCTATTTCCCCAATAAGCCTTTTTAAGCTTTACAAGTATGTTTTTACCCATAAGAATTTTGATTCATACATTTGAAAATGCCTTTATCTTTATAGGCTTAGCATCTCAAGTTTTGCGCATTGAAAGACATTTTAAGTACTTTTAAGTGGGATTTATAAATCAAAAATTTGTAAAAGGGAATTTGTATAATTTCTGTGGATTTTACTATCAATCGCATAAGAGTTCTTCCCATGACGTCATTAGGAAGAGGACTGTTTTTATTTAAAATCTGTAACTTTACATAAGACCATGTACATGGTCTTATGTAAAGTTACAGATTTTAAAGGGAGACAAGGGAGATAGTGCACGTAAATTCTGTCGTGACCCCAATGTCCTTCATGTTCAAACTATACCATTGGGGATACCAATCTAGGTCTCTCATCTGAAATCGGTTCAAAATTAGGAGACCGCTAGTAGGGGACAACGTTGGTTTGCCTAATAGGTGCAACCATATTGAAATTACTAACATCTGTGGGCCTCGCAGTGGTCAAGCCTACAATAAGCCGCTGCCGCCCAGGTGGTGTAGTGGCTAGAGAACCATTCTATCACGCCGTGGGTCCGGGTTCGAATCCCGGCTTGGGCATGGATGTTAACTTGTCCGTCCCTTCATAGGGGGTAGTGCTGTCCGCCCACTGGGTGCTCCCATAATAAAAAATGGACAGTAACTAGGGCGGCTGATGGCAAAGGCTTGTGGCCAGTGCCTGCCCATTAGAAAAAAAAAAAAATAATAATAAGCCGCTGATCCGGCCATTAGAAGAGGGAGTCTAAATAAGCTAAACGATTATCAGTAGGCTCTCGGTGCACTTTTAAAAAGAATATATCAAGAGTGTTTATTAATTTATTTTATTTTTAACATTAAAGCTTGGTCTTTGAATACAACTATACTCTTTCACGTTTCATTCCGATTCTGAATGCCATGGTGTTAAAAAAAAAAGGGGGAAATTAACGAAGTTTTTTTTTTTCTGAGGACTAAACTATACTATTGTTCCATATTAAATCTTTATCTGTGTTCAGAACCTGATTTTCGAGTGAGCACTTGGGGAAGTGCATGCAAGTAAAGTACAAAAATTGAATTTAGGCTAAATATATAGGAGTACAAAAATGTTATAACCAGGCCTTGCTTTGATCGTGTTACATAACTTATGAGTCGATTCAAAATTTACCGTTTCAATAAAATTAAGTGAAAGCTGAATAACCATCGAGCATGAAAGATTTCAGAATTTCCATTCACTTTCTTAAATCAGTTTATCTTATCTAAAATCTATATGATGTATAAGCAATATGTGTATGTGCGTGCATGCTATCTGAATTATTAAAAATTAAATAATTTATATTCATAACGCGCAGGGCTTAAAATTTTAAAATTAACTTCAAGCAATTAGTTTTATTTTCGGTGCTGTAACATTTTATTCTTTTGTTTTAATTCCTAAATTTTAAAATTCAAAGAACGGTATATCTAAACATCAACCAGTCTCAGAATTTTATATAATATGTTCCTTAGCAATGAATATGAATTTATGCATAATTTATTATACAGTTTAATAATAATGAAACAGAAAAAGTTATTAACGTGCCACTTCAAGATCTGAAAAAAATCAGTTTTCATGAAGACGAAATAGGTCACCCATAACCTGGAATTTCTTGTCAGTTTGGTGGTTCTTCCTTTCATTTTATTCATTGCAGAAAGTACTCCTACCAAGGCACCCACTAATCATGGCAGATTGCCCTAGCGTAGCATTCCCATAATCACACATAAACTTATTCGTTCTGCTTAGAAATAGCTTCTCTATTTCTCCCTATAATTATCAATGCCATTTTTTAAAAAGTTTTTTTAATTTCACTTTTATATGTGTAAAAATAAATATAAACACGCATTTTTCACATTACAGTCAAAAAACTGTTATTTTTTATCTTGTTTATATTTTTATGCTTTATGTTTTACAATCTGTTTTTGGTATTTTTTATGAAGTTACTTAGCTTTGTCCTCCATTTTTCTTCCTTCTCTATATACCTTAAATTCTCTTTCTTCGAAAATGCATCATTTTGTGGCGTTGATGCTTTGTATTTCCTCTGACAAATTGATGAATATGAAGGTTTTCCGCCTTGAAGGTGGTAGAACATTTATGTCCCCTGAAACTTACACAGATTTCAGTTTACTTTTTCGCGTGCTTTCAAAATATATTTTATCGGCCCGATTTTAGTCCTTTAATTGTAAATAAGTCATACACAGTCTAACCTATATGTAACAATATCAGCATGTGTAGTATTACCAGGAGAAATGCACATTTACATACGTTTATAAAATTGAGTGTCTCGCGAGTCCCTTTGAATAGAAAATATATTGAAAAAGCAGGAAAAATATCCTTCATGGAATGTCGTATAAGTAAAAAAAAAGGAACTAATTAAGCTTTTATTTTTTATCACAATTACAAAATATTTATAATCCTAGACTGGGAAAGAATTGTCCTCTCTAAGGCTATCAGGTCATTCCGTATTGAGAAAAATTGTCGCTTCAAGGAAGGTATTTAAAAAATGTAAATAAAACTTCAAAAAGAATGTACGAACAGTATACTGAAAATTCAATAAACTGTACTATAAAAGAATACAAAATTTTATGAAATTATATACCACTGCCTTTTTGTTACTACTACAAAACTCAAAAGTAACGCAACCCAGATGTATAACTTCCAAAATAATTCAATCAAATTACTATACAAAAACAGTAAATATTCTGAAGTAATAAATTTATAGTCCTCCTATTTCTGAAAATTAACATTTGCTGACTAAATACGCGTACTGATGATGTTTGCCTTTATAAATATTCCGGAAATCAGGCCATGCGTAATTTATTCAATATAACAGTCGCACTTCGTTTTCCCTAAAGTTTAGGGAAACTTTAGGATCCCGATTTTATGTCATAGGAAACTCCGGTTATCACGACACACCCAGGTACTTCTATGCCCTTGATAAGGGGGAGTTCCCCCCCCCCTAACATTGTCACAATTCTATTAAACTTGGCAAAATTTGTGATAATATTTTAACGAAAACGGTGATTTACTTTTGTTTCTGGTACACTTGGCAAAATTACGCAAGTCTAGTTGGCAAAAGTAAAAAAGTTAGTAATATAGTTGATAAAAAGTAAGTAAGTTGGTAAAAACTGATATTTGGACTTGGCCGCTTATCGACACCCCCCCCCCCCAAAAAAAAAAAAAAGTCTAAGCAATGGTTCTGGACATGGGTTATGAGAATGCATTTTTGTGGTCTCGAAAGTGCCTTGTTAACGACGTCCGACTGTACTTTACTGATTATGAAATATGTTTATTGGATCAGTACTGCAAGAAGTGTGAATTTAAAATAAAGGAAATAAAGACAAGGTAATTCTGTGAGTCAGAAACAAAACATTTATTTTCAATAAATGAATTTATATTTCTATGAATTAAATTAAGAACATGGCAAAAAAAATCAATGCTATGAAAGACAAAATATAGCTGACACATTTATTATAACATATACGTAAACATTTCCATATCTTGAATGATTGTCTCCAACAAATATTGCACCTTTTATGAACATACATTACTGGTAAAATATCAATAAATATTGAAAGATAGGAAACTATAGTGCTTGAAATACATTCATGAAATAAGTAAAAACTTTTCATTAGGTATTTTCTATGTAGTTTCTATTTCAATAAATAATAATTTTGTAAAGTTCCAGTGTCGTATTAATCAAAATAACTAGTGAATAAATATTTCATTGTCCTAAAAGTTAATACATGTGTCAGGAGTCTTTGGGTGATAGTTGTACAAATCCAAATGTACTTTCGTCAGCACAGAGTCAACAACACATACAATATTTACATAATTTACAGGTGTATTTTACAGATAATAATACATTATAAACATTAAGAAGTTTCATAGACTGGTCGCACAGAAACATAACCTCGATATCTTTACCGTGTGTACAGATCACAATAAAAAATAATGTTAGTTTTTTTTTTTACCATTTGAAATTAGAGCCCTAAAAAAATACGATAAAACTTAACAGATGCAGTTAAAGTATAACCCCCAAAAGCTAACTATAGGAATTTTTTTCTTTGAAATAATGTAACCTATATTTTTTAGCCCAAAGTAAAAATCTCAATAACATGCTAAAAATGTTACTTAATTAGATTCCAAGTGGAGCCACTTACAAATAATGAATAGTAAGTAAGTAATATCTAGCTTATTTTAAGGAATAGCAATTCGATTCACAAAAAAGTTTCTTAACATTTATATATTTGCAAAAATACTTCTTTTAAGAATACAAATACACTTAATTATTATCAGATTCAAAAGTAGAAGTTTTTGAATGCATATGATAGAGTAAAGCACACTGTATTTAGCAGTGAACAATATTTAAATATGAATTTTACATGCCTTTATTATGTCTTTTATAATTGCAACAGCTAGCTATATTTATTGCATGGTGTTTTCATCGGAGTAAAATAAAACAATAAATGACGAAATGTGAAATCCTCTCTACCGTTTTCATTAAATAAATTGATGGAATACAGCAATTAGATTGCACATTAACAGATTGTTAGAAATTTAATTTGTCCCTTTAGCTTTTTTTAATCAAATAAAATTTGTAATTTAGAAAAAATTTAAATACGTAGAAAAATTGTAAATAAATTTAGAAATGTTACAATCAGAAATCAGAAGTAGAAGCTAGTTATGAACTTTATAATTTTGTCATCTAATTTATATATAATATTTATTTAAATACAATAACTTTTGATAAAATGTATGAATTAATTGATTATATACATACATTTCTGCTGAAACTTAAAAGTATTTCAGCAGTAATCACAAAAAGTATTATATCAGCAAACAGAAATAAAAATAAAAGCAGCCTCTCATTAATTTCCATATATGTGTAGAAAGATTTATATCTGTCATAACTCCGATTAGAATTTATAAATATTAATACACTTCTAATTATAAGAATTTCTCAAGGTTAAGTTTCCATATGCAACACTGATATGAACCAGTCTCACTGAGTTTCATCACATATATAGAAGGTCCTTTGATGAGAAACAATGTTTAAAAATTAATAATACTAATAATTTAAGCTAGTGGTATTTCTTCTAGAAGTATTCTTATTGCATAAAAAAGAGATTTGTTATTTTAAATGTTATTCACCTAAGGACCAACTGATCTCACATTTGAGTGTGTAAAATACCTGCTAAAAATTCTGCCTTTATAGTGAAGATGAGCACAAAAATAAAGTTAGCTATCAGATATGATCCATTAACGGGAGTTGTGCTTAAATTTATTAAAGTACGTTTCTCAGAAAAGTAAAGAGAAAAATTATATATATTATTCAGCAGGTATGATACAACTCACATTGTAAGCTATATTGAATGAGCAAAAAACAGTACTTCACATTTATGGATGTACTGGAGGTCCTAGTCTTTGTCCATAGAGACCATAAGGGTAATACATGCCTAAGCCAGGATGTCCAAACTGAGGTAAAGGTCCACCTGGTAGTGAAGAAAGAGTAGGCTTGTATGGGTGAAAACGATTTGCAGCAGACAAAGAACTAACAGGACTAATACTAGTAGGATATGTTCTTCGCAGAGCAGCTGGTGACGTTAATGAAGATGCAGAACTATAGTGCATGTGACAAGCTGCACTCAGACTAGAAGAAGCTAGACTAAAAGCTGGAGGAATTAAAGACAAAGGTGCGTCTGAGGTAGAAAGGTGATTTGTGTGAGTCCTAAGATGTTGTAATAGTTCTTCAGATGTGCTGAATCTTTTGCCACAATAAGTATCACCAACCATCCAGCTGCAGACGTTAGGCCTCGTAAGAACTGATGGAGAATACGACAGTCCACCCATACCTCCTGCTGCAGCTACTGCAGCCATTGCAGCAGCAGAACTTCCAAGACCTGGCATTAGTCCGTGACCGAGACCTGGTATTGATGAACTCAACCTATCATGAGAGCACTGGGTGCAGCCACTTGGGCAAGTAGAAAGTTGTGCGTTATGCATGCTCAATTGACAGTTATTACAGTAAGGGTCTCTGCAGAATGGCACCAACGTTGTACCACCATTCGCTGTCTTGACTCTCGCGTAACTGTACGGAGGCACAGCAGAACCAAGGGGAAAGTTTCCCTTTAGAAGTCCACTTTGTGCAGCTGCTGTCTGGAAAGCGTGAGCATCTAATGGATGACCAGGAACTGGAACACAACAATTCGATAGAGGATTTAGGCCATTTAACGCTTTGTAAGCATTCAAACTGCCTAAATTTAAAGCGTCTTTGGAAGCATCACTGCGGGCTAGATCGAGACCCAGAGCACCTGCTGAGCCATACCCTAGTCCACTAAGTGTATTTTGGCTTGAGCACAACGTACTGGATGAAGAAGTCGCCGGGGAAGAAGCTGGAGGAGCACTGCCCGACTCGGATTTGCTGGGATTTCGTGAGCTGCTGCGTTCGTGTTCCGAACCAGCAGGTGACAGCTTACCGCAGGAACCAACGCTCGCCGCTGGAGAGCTCCGATTCACCATAGGTGAACTGGTCTTGGAATTGGGGGTCTTTTTGCCACCAAGTTCAGATCCAGAGTTCTCATCTTTCTTAATCACAGATTCGTAAGGTTTGAAAGAAGGCTTGCTGTTGCTGTGGTCATCACTGATGATAACGGGTGACTTGTCCTTTTTTGAGTCATTGCTGCTGTCTTTCGATTTCTCTAAACCAGTTAGAATCGGCTTGTTGTTCGGGTTGTCAGCTCCTATATTACTGCATGTTTGAGCAAGGAGGGCAAGAGGACTCTTTTTGGCATCCAACTGCAAGAAAATTAAAAAGAAAAATAAGAAACCGTTATGCGAAAAATAAAATATTTTCAGAGAGCGACATCAAAAGCATAATGAACTAACAGAGATTCAAACAACGCGCACTACTATATAAATCACCAAAATTTACTCTCACACACACACCCTAACCTCTCTATTATCGACGCTGAACTTTAAAAAAAAAAAAAAAAACTAAATAAATAAAGTAAACTATTAAACGGTCCTGATCCAGAAATAGATACTATATTTTAGTGTTGAACCTCTTCTACATGTTATACCAATACGTAAAACATAACGATAATATGGAAGTACTGGAAGCTAGAATCTATTGGAGCTAGCCTATGGGCAGCCCATAGGTATTGGGCTTCCATGCTCAAGATACAATAATAATGTACATACATGCATATAATGATTGTTTATCAATAATATACTACTACACAATTACTTCTAGATTGCATCTGTTGGAACATTTATGGCTGATGATGTATGAAATCGTGATAAAAGACTCTTTATTTTTGATCAAAAGCATGAACCCAACTGAAATGCCTAATTTAATCTAAAGAATATAGTAAACTATTACGCTTACACTAACAACAACAACAAAAATTAAATTTTATGGCCGTTACGGTATATTCAATATATTCTAAACACTCAAAACTCACAAAATTTTATAAAAAATCGAATAACATTTAAAATTATCATTTTTCAAATGAGTAAGCTTATTTTCGATTCACAAATAAAACAAATTATACGTTTAATTGTTGCGGATCCTTTATCACGTAAGAACACCGTTTCTGTATTTTAATTTCATTTGTACTAAATTTACATTCTTATTTGGGCAGAATTGCTTTTAAAATATATTTATACTTTCCATCATCGTATTAATATGTTTTTAATTGCATAATATTTTTCTTCTTTACATAATATCTATCTGCTTCCATATACCAAGAAAAAAATACATCTTTGTTTTGTGAGAAATAAAAAGTGTGTTGCGTTATGCTTAACCAGAATAAAAAATTAACTATCTGCGTCAAAGACTGTATTCAGAATGTTTCCTCTCAAGTCGCTCTATGTATGCTAACAAATTATAAACGTCCATAAGTCAAAATTTTTCAATGTATAGTCAGATCGCAATATCTAAAAAAAAATGCGACAAGTTTAGCAAAATATGATTGTTCTTTAAAAACGGTAACACGTCCAGTAGCTTTTCAACAGATTTAAAAATTAAAAACACAATTTTGAACATTTTCAAGTTTTCTTAGCTTAGTATAACTCTTAGTATTGCACAGTATAATTCTTGGAATTTTATTTAGGAAAATATTGCACGCATCTCTCTCTAAATTTCCCCCTATATTTTACAATTCGAATGATCTTATACATAAGTTTCCACAGTACGGCTTGTGATGAGACATACTGAATTTTTTTTATAGAGTCACTGATGTAACTTGCAAGTTGCGTGTGACTTTTAAAAAAAATTGCCAATTTATCCATACAAGGATTTCATGTAATTGCTTTATTACTCCACGAAAAACCCATTTTTACTTTTGCATATTATTAATTCCTGTACATATTCAATGTATTAGTTTTTTCTTAATGTATGAGTACACTAAATTATTTGTACAGTAGTCAGGTTTAGAGTTTCAAATTTATAAAAGCCCGTAGTTTCCATAAATTATGTGTGATTATGGCAACGCAACACTAGGGCGATCTGCCGAGAGGGGGTGCCTTGGTAGGAGGACTTTCTAAGGGGTTCCAACGCGTATTCATGTCACATCTGGAGAAAACCTACCAAAACTCCAGACCGTTAGATCGACAGCCGCGCGATGGGACCCGAACCCGGGACCTTCACACTTCGGCCATCTATCATTTTCAGTGGCATAACCACTGTGCCATGATAAGGCCACTTTCAATCAAATTTATAAAAGAGTACTGATTATAGAATTTGTAAAAGCTTAGAAATGCGATAGAATTCTTTTAAACAAAGCTTTTTTTTTATTACATAAATGGCTTGCTTCCTGGATAAACAAAAAAGTTGTCGAGTCAAATATTTTTTTGCTCGCAAAAATCTATTAAAAGTTTGAATTTTTAAATCTGTAAAACTGGAAAATGCTCCAATGAAAAAATTTGATACTCAAACATTTAAACATTATAAGTAAGTGTACTGGATTTAAAAAAATATACCTTGCATAGTACTAAAGCTAATAAATACAGGAAAAACTCGCTATAACGATACTTAATACAACGATTAATCTCTAACGATAAAATTTTGCGATCCCTTGGGATTTCCATGCAATATAACCTCCCCTCGATATCCCTCTAGAACGAACATTTTATTGGGTCCCTTAAGTATCGTTGTATGGAGGTTTTATGTATTAGATTAAATTCGCAATCAGAAAAAATAATAACAATAAGGTTAATGGTTAATTAAAAAAAAAAAAAGCTTGTTTTAAAAGAGCTTTAAAAAAAATGTTAATTTCTCCGAATACGGTTAATCATTTTCAAAAGTACATTTACAAAGAACATGTTTAATATTTCTATGAGCTCGCGCTCGTCTCGACTCTAAAACCAATTTAGAGTTTTACAATGACCCCTGCCCTTTACAAACGAATTCTGAAGAAAAATACAAATCATTTCATCATTGAACCCAATACACCATAATTACTGGGAGGGGGAACTATGGAAAAATGAATATTCACAGTTCATGAGAGCTTGTCAGGAGAATTTTAATCCAGAAGTCTCCCGAAAAATCAAAAGGAAACTTGCACCTTAATGATTAAAACGTATGATTAAAATATCAGAAATACACACAACAGATTGTTCGTTTTATGATCAGAGCCTTATTATTGTTGGGCAGATCGGGACTTTGCCCAGGGCCCCTGGCCTCAAAGTGGCCTCTCAAATCTATATATTAAAGCCTTAAAATCTTCATTTCTTTCACAATTTAATGCTGAAAAATTTAAGATTAAAAATAGATAAACAAATTTTGTGTTTAGAAGAGATCACTCTTTCTTTAAAAAATTAGATTTTTACAGATATTGGTAAAAAATAAGCTTCTATTAGTACACTGAATTATACTTGATTAGTAATCTATGGCAGTTTTAAGTTTTTGCCTCGTCTTGGAAAAAATGTAAAATCCAGGACTAGGTGACGGTGTTGTCTGTCAAGTTAGATATTTTTTAAAATTGTCATACTTTTTCATTATTTTAAACCACAGTCGCCTCGCATAATAGTCGCACACCCGTTTTGAAGCAGAAAAAATCGTCAAAATATTTTCCCAGCATAAAAGTCGCATCACGTATTTGACTTTCATTTATGCCTATAAAAATATTAACCATAAAAAGAAAAATGCCTATTTTTCGTGTACAATTGAAGAAAAGATCATTTAATATACTGCATATTATCTGGAAATATTTGGTTAGTTATTTGATTATAATTCCAGTAGTGTTTTAGCATTAGGGTGTACAATCTTCTGTACTACATTTCGCCGTATAATAGTCGCACCTAGACTTTCGGCTTGAAAAATTGGCAAAAAAAGTGCGACTGTTACGCGAGTAAACAAGGGATGCTATTTCAGTGAATTGACTAAATAATTGATCTTTTGTTACATGTTTAATACCTTGTACTTACAGCACACCTCTCCAGGGGCGTAGCCAGGGGGGGATATCGGGATATACCCCCCCCCCGAAATGTTTGGATTAGTGATGAAATTCCGTCTATTTATACAGATATAAGTTCATATCCCCCCCCCCCGAAATATTTTCCAGGCGCATATCCCCCCCCCGAAAAATTTTCCTGGCTACGCGCCTGCACCTCTCTATATATGAAAACACAATACAGCTTTCATCAAACTACTCTGTAGTTTATTGTTCATGATGGCTTGTCAAATTGGGATGTGGTATGCCCTCCTTACCATGTAACGTTAATTACGAGTAACATGGGGACCCCAAATTTAACATTGCTCTGAGCCCCGTATTCTCATAATCGGGTTCTGTTTATGAGTGCAGACTACAATTTTTATTTAAAAAAAAAAAAAAAAAAAAAAAGCTTGAATTGGAACCAAATTTTACACATAGGTATAAACTAGTAACATTCTTAATTTAGCTTTTTGAAAACACAGTGATTTTATATATAGGACACTGTAAATTTCTGAAGATTTTCGGGCAGAATTAAAATAACAAGTATCCGCGAAAAACCCAATTTGACAGACCGCAGAAACGTCTCCAGCTCCCGCATTAAAGGGCAGGGAAAATATCGCGGAGATTTCTTTTCTGTTTGACAAAAAAAATATTGAAAAGACAGCAGTTTTTTTTTTTAATCCTAAGAAGACTGGTCAAAATTTTGGATTATCAAGCTAAAATTAAGGTCTTTAAAAATATAAAAAAAATAAATACTGATAATAATAATAATAAACCAACAAACTCCAAAGGGTTGGAGTTTGGGATGAGAAGTATGTGAATTCCAGGGTAGAAAGACGGAAAATATGTTTTTTTGTTTTGTTTTGTTTTTGTTTTTTGGGAGGGGGGGATGCTTCAAAAGTAAGAATTTTTAAAACGGAAAAACAAAAAGCAAGAGTATTTCGCCTTGAAATGGTTTTTCTGAAACAAAGTGAAAAAAAATTGAGACTTCGCAGCTACGCGTGGGAAATCAGTCAATTTTCTTGAGCTTTCAGAAGTAAGAAAGATCCAATTACAGCACTTTTTTTAACAACTTTTCCTTCAAGTTAATTTCTTTCAGGTGGACAAGGTCTCGTTATCTCTTTTTAATGACCATCAATCTTCTCTCACGACGTGAAATTGTCATTCATTCGAGTGCCCCAGGAGAAAGAACTTGTGATTAACACACATCTGGACTCCGGGAAACGTACACATGGGCACAACATGAGAGTAATGGCTGCTTATCGGCTATTTGTATGCTAAACAAATCGAACACCTGACAGCCCCGAAACGATCCTTAATCAAGGGCGCACAAACAAATCTTTCATCATCCGTGGAACTTGATTTGACATGGCCAGCAGTTAACAACGGTTCTTGTTAAAGCACACATTAGCCATAATTAGAGATTTACTGGACGCGCTTAAACGGCAGCCACATTTCAGGAAGCCCATACGCCAAATGGCCGTGGTATTGTTCGAAAACGTCTTTAAGTAGTGTCAAAGAATAGGAATTATGCACAAATCTTAACGGCGCTTTTCCATTGTGTGTTGCTATCAAAACTGATAAAAGATATCTGAACTGAGTTATTACAAAAGGTTATGGGAAAGTGAAATTTCCTTACATGTAAAATTTGTAAAAGAGACTGGAATATTTTAAAACATAGATGAATATTAAAAATAATTACCGCAGTATTTAGCTCAAATTTCTATAGCAAGGTAAAAACTTTGTTACGCAGAATAGAATTTATGATAGCTGTAAGAGGATATTTGTGTGTCGTAATAAGATCGAAATCGTGGAATGAAAAGAAATATTTTATTTAAATGCACGATAAGAAAATATTTCCTGCAGCTAATTCTTAAAATATATTACAATCCAGTTAAAACACTCGTTTGTTACACTTTTAGTGAGCTACCTTTAAGGTAAATAAAGCATATAGATAAAGCTGACGAGCTGAAAGTTTGATATCTGATGAACTGGAATCATTACGGAGTTTTTTGGTGTTCGTGGATTAGAAACGATTGACTACACTAGGATCCCAGGAAATTATTATCGTGATGTCTTATTTTTTTTTATTTCTAAGAATCGCAGTATAGCATTCAGTACCATTCTTGCAAAAACAATACAGGTCAGAATAGTTAGTGTCGGACTAGTCATTGGATTTCTGTCAATTTCGTCGAAAGTCTGAATTCGACCATTAATGACTACCGCTCAAGTTGGTGATCTTTATCACCGTCATAAATATTCAGAAAATTCCTACCCTAATCGTGAGGGAAATCTCCATCAAGGTTGTGAATTCAGATAACGTAATTGAAAAAAAAAATATTAAACTTTGTCTCCAGATTCGTTGAATTATACCTTAATACTAGATCAAGTGAATGAATGCACTAATCGATAATGGGACTGCACAAAAGTGCTAAAAAAGCTCAAACACCTGAAAAATTTATTTAAAACTTTGTTTTCCGGGAATTCTGCAACATCTCGTATTCAACTATTACGATCATAATAACTTAAAATTTTAAATTATTATGATAGTATTAAAAAGTTATTAGGTAATTGTATTTATACACTATTAATAAGTTAGCTTAATTCATGAAACTACTTCTTTGATCCCTGAAAGGTGAACTTCCTTAAATACTTAGAAGAATTTTTACAGAATTTTTTTTTGTTCCCTAAACTCAGATGAAATCTTCAGTCATCATTGTTACACTGTCTACTGCAATTCAGATACCTAGAGAGATGTTACCGCTCTTTGATTTGATTCCCCCCCCCCCCAGAAATAATAATATTAAACTATTTTAAAAAATTCAATTCAAAAACCATACTTCCTATCTTCTAGATCTCAAATTAGAAATTTCAATGCCGTGAATTTTATCTAGAATCCGTTAATGCGTTTCAAAAATAGAACACTTTATGACTGCTATAATATATGATAAGCACTAAAATTCTAAAAGGTTATAAGAGATAACAGGCATTACGTATTCCATTCTAAATTTTTTTTTTCTTTTCGGTTGACATTTCGCATTATTATTCTAATCGGCTGGCACATAAAAGACAAGCGATAAAATTGCAGCAATGGTAGCACATACACCTCGTCTTTGCCCACGGGATACAAAACAAGTGCAATTTACGACAGGAAAAACGATCGAAATTCAGCTTGCGTATATGTACAGCTGTGTGAGAGTCACAAGAATAGAAAAAAACAAATATTAACTCAGGTGACTGTTTAACTATTGATGTTGATACACATTGGCGTGGGCAAAGGGGCGTTTGTGACACCTACAGCTAGCGCTGAAGAACAGCATTCACTTGTTAGGCCTGCAAAAATGTTTGCTATGATACCAGCTTGTAATGAAGCCTCACAATTCTGACATTATTAAGGCTTTACTTCCGTAATCTTGGTAGTAATTTTATTGCAAAATTGCGTTCAATAAGTTATATGCAACCTCTACATATAACATTTGCTTTTAAAACTGAAAAATATTATTCTTAAAACAAGTACATAGGGATAAGGTTTAAACTATGACAGCTTGTGGACACAATAACACCCCAATTGCAAATATGATCACATTTTTTCACATTTAATAAACATTTCTCTAACTGAATTGAGTGGCAGTTACTGAATAATCGATTTGTTCATAGATTTTGCTTCTAAAACGAGTTCATAACGTTGAGTTCAATCTGGACTCAACGTTCCAAGTCTAGTTGGTTAACATTTGAGTCAATTTATGTACGAATATTAAACTTATTTAAATGTTTAAAAAAAACTTCGTATAATAGAGGCGTTTTTTAATGAAATATATTCTTAAAGCATTTTAATTTCTTATTTTTCAAGAAAGGTGGGTAAGATCGGAGATAGATCTGCTTGTGCTGAGATCAATGAGTCATGCTAAGTAAAACTGGAAAAAAAAAACAGGCAAAAATGGCATAAGTTAAATAACTCATACCTTTGAAATAGTGCATGTGTCTTACACATTACTTGATGAATTGTGGTTCCTATTTGTATATTATGCTTGCCTTTTAAGTTAAGTTGAAATATTTTAGCTAATTAAACAAAACTTAACTTTTTTGGCATGCTTTAAGTATTCAGATATTTTTTCTCAGGTGCGCAGTTCATTATTTTATCAATATATACTTAGATATATATATATATATATATATATATATTACTTGGGATTCCATATTACGTAAGTTAAGCTATTTTATATGATTATTATATATGTATAAACTTATCGATCTAAGATACTTTATTTACAAGTAGTTTTTTAGGATGGAACTGTTTAAAGTTAAAAACTATGGTGATACAGTCAAACTTCAATTGAGAAAAAGGAATCACAATTGTTTCTTATTCGTTTAATTGTCTGAAATTATATGTGCTTAATTTCCATTTTAATTCCATAAATATATTACTGACGTTCAAAATCACTACGAAGATAAAAGGTCGGGGGAAAAAAAAAAACCTCCTTAGCCAGGAGAGTTTTTGCCTCTTAGAAATCAAAAATAATACAATGAATTTTACCCGAGAGAAAATAAATTAGGGAAAACGTCCCAAGTTATACAATTCTTCGGCTAACGGAACATGTCCATCCAAACTATTGAAATATTTTTATTTCTGTATGTTGGACACCTCTGAAAGTTCAGGGATCGATGCAGACGAAATTTGGGTCCGTTTTACGGTCCCTATGCAAAATTACAATAGATTAAAACGGCCTTTCATAAATATATATTCGATTAAGATAACCTTTCGGTGGCTGAAAAAACACTCAAAATACTGGTGTTAAACGATAAAGTAATTAAAAAACTTTGTAAAAAACACACATAAGAAGTAAAAGGAAAGAGGATACGCGTTTCGTTCAAAAATTGTTTTGAACTTCTTCAGTCAGAAAGAAGAAGTTCAAAACAATTTTTGAACGAAACGCGCATCCTCTTTCCTTTTACTTCTTATGTGTGTTTTTTACAAAGTTTTTTAATTACTTTCAGTGGCATTTTACCTTACATTTTATTTGTTTTGCATATTACTATAAGGAAAAAAAAATGTGACATTCACGACAGTTGTTAATGAAAATTCACAAAAAATAGACGCTGAAATTCATAAAAACAGGTATTGAAATTCGCAAAAATAAAATGTTTTCGAAGAAATAGGTCTCTGGAAAAAATTCCTCGATCGACCCCTGAAGTTGGACACTTTTTATGGTAACCGCAAGTGTCCAACTTACGAAGGTTTCACTGTACTACATCGGATTTTCTTTTTACATGGTAGATGCGTTCCGTGCTACGCCGTGTAAAGGCAGCCATGTCGAAAAAAGTATGCATTAATAAAGGAAAATAGTAGATAGATTTTGCTGTATAAACCCTCCGAATGCTGAATAGTAACTATATACAACAGGCAGGGCATTCGGGACAAGCGCCCGGACTTCCAGCCAAAAAGGGAGCCCCAAATTATTTTTTGAATTTAAGAAATTGCAAATTTTGATTTTAATTTAAAATAAGCGACAGAGAAACTAATTGTATGAAAAATAATAGTAATAATAATTACTCTGCCAGAGCTAATGTTTCATAGCTCTGGCATACCCCCCCCTTTTTTTTTTAGCTAAACGGCATAGTCTCATGCAATTATTCCGTGCAAACTTTTCGTTATGGCCTGCAGTGATGTATGCTGATCGCGAGGAAACCATAGAGCTGATTTTCAATCGGAACAGATAAAATGAAATTAATAGCTTCCTAAGAGGAGTTAAGTAAAGCTCTATCCCACTATAAATAAATCCTCATATAAACATTAGGAAAATAAATGCAAAATTGTGGAACATGTTACCCAAAAAACATAATGAAATTAACGATTGAAAATTAAATAACACAACTGAAATATTATTATCCTACATATTATTATCATTGAACTGTTGCAGTTCTTTTTGTATCTTGATTAAATAATCATTTGTATGCTGTTATAACATCTTTCTTTGTATTAGTGTAATATGAACGTTACTTTGAAAAAGTTTTCGTAAGAGGGGATCCCACAATGAAAGTTTTGTCCTGGACTCAATCTCTGCAAATCGGTCCCTGACAACAGATAAAAAAATTCTCAAAAAAGACACATTGGTAAGATGGAAAAAATATTTTTCATCATTATTTTTACACCTTATTATTCTGAAACCACGTTAAAAAAAAAAAAAAAAAAAAAAAAAATCGTGTAAAAAGGGAATATACTGTAAATCAGGTATGAGATCGGCAATAAAGAAAAAAAAAAAAGAGACAAATCATAAAAGAATAAAAAAAATTGTACACACGATACTTGTATATAATATATGTAAACAAGTTTTAGGAAGTAAAACATCAGAACATGGTACAAGATTTAAAAAAAAAAAAAAATTACACAATAAATTAATAATTACGATCAGGAATCCACAAAAAAAGCGGAATTTTCAGAGAAAAAAGACAAAAAAGTGAATTCCTCTTAATTCACGAAAAGCTGAAATCAGATAAAAAGCCGAAGAATCTCGTTCTTAGTAAATAAAATTAGCGAAGCTCCTCTAAAGTTGGCATTTGCGGTTCCCATTAAATGAGTCAAACTCATGGAAATATTTGTTAATTTACATTATGGGCCCTCTCACATTCGTAGAAAACTGGCCAAATTATGGTTGGGGGAGGGAGTTTCGCTGTTTTGCCGCGATTTCGCTATTTAACAGCTGAATAATTTGAGGAATCACGGCGTTATATAACATGAAATCGTCCAAATAACTGCGAAATTGATTTCAATAAATCAAACTTATTTAGGGGCGTAGCCAGAAATTTTCCATGGGGGGGGGGGGGGTTACGACTACTGCAACTCATATATATGCATACATGTGTGTGATAAAGGAGTGAAGAATGTACATTTTGTATGGCAAAAAATTCCTCATGGGGGGGGGGTTATGACCCCCTTAACCCCCCCCCCTTGGCTACGCGCCTGCACTTATTTCTTTTTTTATTATTTAGACTTATACAGCATGACGTTGTGCAGGTAGTATATGTTAAAAAAAAAAAATTAAAGACGTTCCAGAAAAGATAATTTCATGTATATAATAAAGTAATAATTTGAATAATTCAAAACATTAGTACATGTTTTATTGTCGAATCGACAGATACTGAATTAAATACAATAATACCATGTTTACTCGCGCAATAGTCGCACCCCCGTTTTGAACCAGAAAAAATAACTTTAAAACACTATGTAGTAATTTTCCCCCACATAAAATAGTCCTATATATATTACCTAGACTTTTGCCATTAAAAATTAGCAAAAAAGTGCGACTATTACGCGAGTAAACACGGTAATAGTGGTTAAAATTTCTCATTTAGTAATTACGATTAGTTAAATTCTACTGTGTTTAGCTCTCACTAACGATTAAAATTTTATTCAAAATTAGATTGTGTTTGAGAAATTTTCTTACATTTTAATGCCTTTATAGATCATTATTGTATTATAAAGTCTTTTTACTCAAATCAAGGATCATACCAAAAAAAAAAAAAAAAAAATCTTATAAGAACAAAGAGGGGGGGGGGGGGAAGACGAAAAATTATAATTTTTATAATTTAGGAAAAGCATTGGATAAATACAGTTAATCCAAATAAAATGTAAAGTAAAAGTGAGTTTACTAAGTTTTTCTTAACATTACATAGTAGTTATTGTTGCAATTCATTCAAAATAATATAGCAAAGATTTTATATATTTTAAAGAATTAATTTATGTATATATCTAAGCAAATAGGACTGTAGTGTGGTTACATGTATACTGCATTTGAGACATTTGAAAAATTTTAATATAAATCATTATAAATACTAAAATTTAGCTATTATTCTTTCTAAATTATGAAACTTCTTTTAATTCTAATTGTAAATATATTAAGCATTTTAGTTTTACTATATTTTAAGCTTCACTTCTTTATTTTATCAGTAATAACAGTTTTTAAAAAAATTTCTTTTCTCAGGAAAAATTTTCCTCTTTCTAATTAATGATTTTTGAAAATAAATTAATAATTTTTTTTTTTTCAAATCAATTTCAGACAAATATGAAAATTAATTTCAAACATTTAAGTTAAGCAATCCATTACTTCGACACAGATTTCATTTTTTCCAAGAAATAAACAAATACTTTTTTAAAAAACGTAATCATAGTATGGGTGCACTTACTACAAAATATTTTTAAATAAATGAAGAATTAATATTCTTTCAGCACTAATTAAATGCAGAGAGAAAAATAAAAAGAGCTTTTTTATTAAAAATAATAATCAAGCTTGTTAATTTATTATCTTGCGCTAATGCCATGCTACTTTCCAAGGAAAGAAAAAAAAACTGAATAAATTAAAAAATAATCTCACCGTAGTTGGCAATGGTGATAAATACTCAGGCCGTAAATACTGGTTCGCGGACGTCAACATATTTTCTATTAACAAAGTTTGACAGTCCACAAAACGCACTGTGTACCACAAAAATATCTCAGTTGACACTCAGCCACTGTTGTCTGATATTTTGTCTATGAGTAATCCGCATGTGACTTGAAAGGCTTTTCGCGATCTCACGCAGGACGAAAACAACAGAACTCGACAAGACGTCTAACTTTCATGCTACTATAGCTGTGAGTAATTCAGCCCTCTTCAGACGCGCCGCGCGAAACGACTTCTGCTAGGGTTACCGCTGTTGGCGCGTTTTTCGACTCGCCAAATTTGAAAAAGTAATCAAAAGTGTATGATGGATATGAAGGAAAGTCATTTTTTCTCAAAAAACTTTTCGTTGGTGGAGTTTTTTAAGTAACTGAAACGGAAAGAAGTACTTGGAACATGCGAAATACTTGTTCCTTTTATTTAAAAGCAAATTAGGATTGTTTCCTTACTAAATATGTTTTTAATGTGTAGATAACATATTATTATAAGTAGACTGATTATGTTTTTCTTCTTTTCCAATTAATATTTTTCTTATTGTTTTTATTAAATAAAAATATATTTTTAAATTATTTTGAATTTGAAAATTTTGAAAGATTATGGAAATTTATTTTCTTTAAAATACACATAAAATAATAATAATAATAATAAAACTCGACGAAAATGGCCAAATGAACTGTCCCCTTTCAGAAATCTGCTCCTTGAATGCAATTTTGGATTTGAGATGCAACTTTTATAAATTCTGAAAACTGTAGATTTTCTTCTCACAGCTCAAGAAAATTGTCTTCGTATTTTTCAGTGTGTTTCTTTGTTAACAATTTTCAATTTTTGCGGGAAGATTAAAAACATTTTTAATAATAATAGTAGTAATGCAGCAATATAAGACTAATGTGTTGACATAAAACATGTATTCTACTGCAATGGCTCTTTCCCTGTTTCTGTACAGACAGTTTTAATAATGCTTGAAAAAATTCTCAACACTTTGTTTAATATTTTCTTATATGACATTTCAGATATGGAAGTGTGAACGGGGATAAGCAAACAAGAGCGAGAAAACAGAGAAAAGTATTCAGAAATTCCTCCTTTCACTGATTCCGCCATTCGGTTTCTTCCCGAGAAAAAAAAAAGTAGCCAAAACCGACGATACTTCAACGCATTCTGTAACCATCTTTTACCACTCCAAAATTCCCCCCTTCTTCCTTTCTCGCCCCCCAACCTCTTGTTCGTTTTCTAAACGCAAGCTGTCATCCGCCAATGAGAAGGCCCGCACCGTAGCTACCGGGTCGGCGATTGGGTCGTGACGCTCCGCTCATTAATTTGAAGGGCGGCCAATGGATGGAGGGGAGGGGGGGGTGCGGCGGCTAATGACTTGGCAAGCCGCCAGCAGTCGAAGAGTTTATACGGCGATCCATCAAGCGGTTGTCATGGCTGCCAATCACATTTGATTTATGTCAGCTTTTGTTGTCGGGGCGGTTCTACGGGGAAGGGTCGCAAATTGAGATCGGCCAATGGAGCGGAGCTCTTTTGGAGCTTTTCCCGATCAAATATGAATCCTGTGCTGTATTATATGAAATATTCTTTTTTTTTTTCGTTCCTGACAGGTTGGTTAGCGTTTTACAAAAGAGCTTTCAAATCCCCGATATTTATCATACATGAGGTGGGTGCCGACAAAAAGAATGCGGGGTTCGTTTTCGTTCTTGTTTAAACGATCGGCGTTTGGCTGCGTCGCATTGTAAAAGTTTTCGGTGGTCGATGGCATATGATGTAACCCCTCTTGTCTTTCGCTTATTCAATGGATTTTTAAAAATATTGATAAATGTCATGCCCTCCTTATTTTTCAGCATGTACGTGTTGGAACATGAATTGACTGTGCTACGTAGCCGTCATTGTATGTAAGTGGCTTTGGTAGTGGAGTGAGCTAGTAATCAATGTTCCCGACTATTTCTATCTTCATCCGCCACTCTGATCTACCCATCAATTTTCGAAAGTGAACTATCACTAAACTGATAGTCTCTGATGATGGGGCAAATATCCCTAAAATGCACATACATAAATAACAACAAACAAATGCTTCATTCAAGTACTTCCCAAAACGAACACCGCTTGCATTTAAAATTTGGAATCCCCGATGCTACAATCTTGAGCACTATAATACCACTTATTACCATCACCCGAAAAGTTGCTGATTTTGCTTAAAAAAAAAAAAAAACACTTCCTAATTATTATTTCAGATTTATATAAATTGGCAATAGATAGAGGTACTACGAATCATTCGATAATTTTTAAATCGCAATTTTTGCGATCTAAGAGAAATTGCAATATTCGCTTCGTGGAAATCACACATCTGATGATTTTAAGGAAATCACACATCTGATGATTTTAAGTGGCTTTCCCACCACCACCACCCATTTATCCGTTGGTATAAAGAACCATCTTAGAGCGTACTGAGTTTTTGAATTATTTCAGTTCTAAATTGTTTGAAAGCCTGAGATGAACTCCTCCCCCACTGAAAACTGAAATTACTCGTATGGACTCGCATTATTTTTTAGATTCCGAAATTTTTTACCGCTAAAGTTTTTCACGGGCTCAAATGATCCACCCCCCTTCGCAAGAGCCCATCCCCTTAAAAGGTATCGTGTATGAACGTTCTTGGTTCTGATTGTTTACAAAAAGTTTTGCTCAGCTGATTACTCGGATGGAGAAAATCTCGAATGTTCGGGTGTAGACATAGTGCTGCCATCTCTCCGTGAAAGAAATAACTATCTTTAAAAATTCGATTTAGAAAAATATCCCATGGCTAATGTTTTCTTTAGTAGCTAAATAACTTTAATTGTTTTCCAAATTTAAGATATACGAATACGAGGTATTTATGATTTCCCCCCCCATACAAATTAATAATAATAATAATAGTCAGTTCGGTGAGGCATCCTTCTTACATATTGTTTGAATAGGTGCAAAAGTACTACTTGGTTTAAAATAGTTTGGCATTTTTGAATATCGTATCTTTCTATTAGCCCGTAAGTTCATGAACTTTTGAATACAAGTGAAATTTTCGGACTTTGACAAAAAACAAAAAATTGACAAATGAAAATTTCCACTGGATTGTTGTGGACCGTATTAGCTAAAAGGAGCTGGTTGGAACAAAATTAGGTAACGTTGGCCGTCTACCCCCAGAACATAAATAGCCGGCACTTCCTGCCCCTCGTAGAGAACGAAAGGCGTCATGGACTATGTTCTGGGCATTTGTCATTCATACTTTTATTTTTCCCTTCTCGATTTAAATAAACACCGTATTAGCCCTAATATAACCAACACCTCCTAGATAAACAATGCCTGAGAACAGAAACTTTTACGTCATCACTAGGTCCACTGAAAGGACGTCATCACACATTTATTTTCAGAAAGTAAAACTATTCAAAGTTTGTGGTGAATTTACTCCCGCATAAAACATTTTAATGATTTAAGATAGAAATTTAATTTCACGACAAATAGGAAATTTTAACTATCACTAATTATATAAAATACGATATAGAAATAGATTATAATAAATTATTTCTTATAAGAAAGGTATTTTAATTTTTATCGTTAACTTCTGATATTTTCAGGGCCTCCGAGAGAAATTTTATATAGCGGGGCGAAAATCTCCCCGGCCCCTTTCGTAAAGCACAAAAGTTTCTAAAAAACAAGAGGGATGAGAGGAATTTTTTTTTTTTTTTTTGTAAAACTGCTCTTTTTGATGTTTTCATATAAAATGCTGAATGGAAAGAGAGTGGGAGGGAAGTTTTCTGATATTTAATGGTACTTTTAATTCACGTTCGAAGTTGAAAAAAAAATACTAATATTTGAATGGCAGAATTAACATTTCTGCCAGATACAAGCAAGAATTAACATTTCTTCTTCTAAATCATTTTAGAATTATGCATCCAAAATTTAGTCTATTAAAAAAAAAAAAGAAAGAAAGAAAGATTTTAATACAGATCTATAAATGGAATTCGCAACACATTCTGAAGGATTCACGTGCGCACTTTAACTGAACACGGGCCCACTCTAGCTCGCATGGGCCCAGGGGCGGCTCCCCGTCTGACCTGCCCTCTCGTAGGGCCTGGATATTTTCTAAAATTTGTTTCACTCACCAGAAATTTTAAGTAGTTTCATTTTTATGAAAGTATAACTGTGATGACGTCATCTTAGAAGACCTAGTGATAACGTAAAAGCTTCTGTTCTCAGGCCTTCTATATCTAGGAGGTGTTGATATAACGCGACACCGATATTTTCAATATAGATACTTAGAAAATTCATTATCAAAATCTCGAATTTTGAGCGAGTTAGGTTTTCAACGGGAAATGATCAATCAAAAAGTATCACGTTATATTAGGACGGCTAATATGGCACAGTGAAACCTTCGTCTGTTGGACACCTGCGGTTTCCTCAAAAAATGTCCAACTTCCAGTCATCTGCAACTTATAGAGGTATATTTCTATATTACGGACACGTTCCGTTCCCCAGAAAAATGTCCATTTGGGGAAGTGTCCAAGTTATGAGTTATGTCCAACTTGGGAGGTATGCATAACACATGTTCGAAAAAGGTTGCTTTTCATTTGAGTATTGTAATTTTGATTCACATCAAGCCGATGTTGCTTCCTCTAGTAAAGGGGATGGCAGCTGTTGATTAGATCGTGCTATCGCATGTCCTTCAGCGATTGTTTTCGATCTTGATTTCACTGAGATACGAATGACAACGTTCTTCTTTTGCTAAATTGCCAATTATACACACACAAAGTAAATAAATAAATGAATAAAACGACACAGGTCTTTGGAATATTTGAAATTTATGGGTAACCTCCCACCAAGATAACAGATTGTGCAGATATGCCTTCCCAGTACGGAAGGGCAGTTTCCGGAAGAAAAATAGTAATTGGGTGTTAAAACTCCTCCAACACACACACACACCAGTCAAAGCTTTTTTATATATAGCCTAATAAATTTCAACTACCAGATAAGTAAAATTTATAGCAATATTATCAGGTATTGGTAATATATCGGCACTTTTCCTTATCGGCCTGTCCACCTGACCACCTCCTGTAGCGTCGTCTATTGTATGCGCGTTTTCCCCTCTCCAGCTTCATTGTCACTATTCAACTGGAATTTACGATGTCCAGCCAGCCCACTCTCTTTCTTTCCATGCCCAGTTTTGCGGACAGGGCGTGCAGAGAAGAGAAGAGAACAACAAGCCATCTCCGCAGGACAGTGGCAAAAGTCAAAAGTTAATGCGCGTGTCCCCCCGTATGAATGATTTACAAGACATGTGGCGACAGTCAAACCGCAAAAAAGGTTGAAAGGGAAGGCCATTGTCCACTAGCTTGTGGCGAATGTGCCATCTGCTCGTAAATCACAGGGAACCTTTGAATTCGTTACGGCGTAACACGAGAAGTTGATAAGAAGAAATGGGGGAAGTTCATTAGCTGCAGGAAACTGTCGTATGGCCGAAAATTTATTTGAGAAAGAAATGGGAAACTTGAACTAACGATTTGTGTTTTTTTAATGATATTTCTGTTCCCAGGATACAGAATTACAAATATTGTGACAAAAGCAGTTTCTTTTTTTCTTTTCAATAGTAAATTAGAAAACTTATCACATTATTCTGAAGGATTGAACATTTTATGTAAGGTTTCTATAAACATTGCTGAAAATTTAATGTTTCATGTTACATGTGATAATTTAGGACAGTAAAGTTGATCTAAAAATGTAACATTACATTATTAAATATGATAGATGGATGTTTAATCCGCCATTGATATTAATCAATAAAAAAAAAGAAAGAAATATCAATTCCGTTTAATTTTACTAAAATTTCACTAACTAGAAAAAAAAAAAAATATGCAGTGAAATATCTCTATTCATGATTTGCTCATCTACCTTGGTCGGAAATTTGTTTTAGAGAACAGAACTTCTTTATAGTATTAAAATGTACTCACATAAGTTGAACATTAGTAGTGTAAAGGTAAAGCATCTATTAATGGAAGTATGTGTGCATGTTGTGTATGAATGGAGAAACACCGTTCTAAAAAAACTGTCCAATTCATAGAGGTGTCTAATTTGGAAGGTTTACTGTAATATATATATATATATATATTATGACAAATAAGCTTTTAGTGTTGTTAAAAATAAATAAATAAATAATAATAATAATCGTGGTATCTGTCCCATTATTAACATGTGCCTAAAAATGTAGAACTTTTCTTTGTAAAGCAAAAATTTGATATGTACGATGCATAACATTTTCATTTGTACAATTAGTTTAGTGATTTTCTGTATTTAATGAAAGGGTAATAAAAGTGTACTTAATGAAAGGGTAATAAAAGTAATTCTGTCAGAAGTAGTTAATAAAAGGGTATTTTTCATCCGAAAAATAAGTTTGTTTGGAATTTCGAAGTAAGATCTTAAACGGCAAACTGACACAGAAGTCATAGCCGCTGCACATCAAAATGCCCATTTCAAAGTTTAGAATATTATGTAATTCAGAAAAGTATCTAAAACCGTTATTAGCCCGAATATAACTCGATATTTTTTGACTGATCATTTTCCGCTAAGAACCTGACTCGCGCTAAATTCGATGTCTAAATGTAGGATTTTTCTAATTATATTGACCAAAAATTTCGGGGTCGCGTTATATTCGGGGTAATACGGTAAGTATCCGACTGATGCATAGTAACTTCCAGCTCGCGATATTATGTGACTGAGTCCGACTTCATCTTTCAGTGAAAGCTATGTAAAAGCAGACGGAAAGAAAGAGAAAACACTTCAAATTCTATTATTTTCAGATTTCTGTAACAATTTTGCAAAGGTTATTATGGGGGATTTCTTCCTCCCCTCCACTCTTTTTTTCTTGATGGACACGCGATATTTATTCATTGTTAACTTGTTAGTTACTTCGAAAAGACTTTTTTGCAAAGTCCTATCATTCGAACTACACTGCAATGGAAAGTTTTGTCGATTGTGCTGCTGTTTGTTCCCAAATTCAGGGACGATCCTGAAAAGGGATTTGCTGCCACAGTTCTAAGTTGTCCTAATCACAAGGCGGTCTGTCAGATTCTGTTTATTGTTGGCAGCAAATGCGCTGTCATTTTCCCTTTCAAGGGGAAAAATACACGAAAAAATAAATAAATAAAAAGAAGAAGAAAGAGAACACTCCTTGCCGCCATTTTGCTGAGCAATGACAGCGTCATGGACATCTTTCCTTATCGTTGCCAACAGGGTGGTCGCTTCTTGAATATTCAGTTACAGGATTATCCGAGATGGACACTTTTTAACTGCTGTGGTAAAGAGCATGTGACAGCCGAAAAGTGAACTGCCGACTAGCATCCGAGTCATTCTGCGTTTCGCGTTTCTTTCCTCTGGTATTTAAATGAAAGAGAAGCTGACACCAGCTTGTCTCATTCAGTGAGAACGAAAAAACTGGTATTTATTTTTAGAGGGCTTAATTCATCTTTGAATGTTTTCTGAAAAGAAATATTGTATAAGTAGAAATGGTTATACCACAGTGGCTACTGGCTGACATTATCGTGTATGATTTTTTAAGATTCTTTCTGATCAACATTTGTTTAATTAATAAGAAATCATGTAAGTTTTGAAAAGTTTCAGAAAAATCAAATTACGCCAAAAACTCAACAAGTGAGAGTAGGGAAAAAAAAAAAGAAAGAAAGTTAAAAACAGGAAGTATCTCACAGTTGAAGCATTTGAATGGTAAATCTGCTGAAGTGAAGTAATCAAGAGAGCAATGTTAGCGTGCAAGATTTTGCAGGATTCTCAGAGAATATAAAATTTTATACTGTCAAAAGATTTTTTTTTTTTTTTTTTGGTTTTACTGGTAATTTTAAAACTACCGTGTTTACTCGCGAGTAAACATGGTACTTAAATAACGAATTGCATTTTTTTTTTTCCAGAAATTAATAAAACCTGCAGCAGTACACACATGTTTAGATTTTCAAGGAGTGTCTCGGCTACAAAGTATATAAACAGTTTGTAATTATTTTATTAATATTGAATTAAAAATGTATTTAAAAAAACTGTGTTTTAGTGAGAAACAAAGTTAAATCCTCTTATAATTGCACAAAAATAAGCAATATTCATAGTGTATTTTAGTGAGATTAATCTTTACATTATTAACTTTTAATATTAAACACTTAACTCGTATGTATTTTCATTATTAAGGAGCGTGATTGTATTCACCATCATGTTCATCTTAATTGTCTTTGGTTGTTTATTGTGTAATCATGTTTTTTTTTTTTTTTTTTTTTTTTTTAATGGACCTTTATTATTGATCATACTCAGTGCGGGTTATTTCCTGCAAATCGGAATCAGGAATTTTGCAAAAATCTCTCGATATTGCGTTTGATGGGACGATCAACGCTCTCGCAAAGAGTTCGTGCAAAATACAGTGTGAAAGGAAATCCTGGTTAATGTGTTTGCGAAATCTTTCCGGATACCGGATTTCTATGCGCTGAAAATACCTCTCAGTACGTTAAATAAACTTTTAATTTAAATTATTGTCTAATCGTCTGAAGCATTGGAAAGAACGGCTGGAGCAGTAAAAATATCTCTATTTTTTGTAAACGAACCCTTTTTAATGTTATACAGTGGTACTTCACAAGTTGGACACCCCCATAACTTGGACACTACCCTAAGTTGGACACTTTTATGGGGAACGGAATATACCTCTATAAGTTGGACAGTTTTGGAGGGAACCGCAGTTGTCCAACATATGGAGGTTTCACTGTAATTGCATAAAAGTTGTAGTTGAACTTACTCTCTTTCTAATGACTAGGTGTTTGTTGACAAGGTGAAACCTCCCAAGTTGGCCACCTTCATAACTTAGACACTTCAGTGTCTTTCTTAGGACACAAAAAGTGTCCTAAGAAGGACACTTTTTTGGGGAACCGAAAGTACAATGAAATATACCTCTATAAGTTGAACACTTTTTGAGTGAACCCCAAGTGTCCAGCTTTCGAAGATGTCACTGTAGTGTTTGTTCACAGAAACACAACTGATCCAGAACACTGGCGTAGCCAGGATTTTGTTTCGGGAGGGGCACAGAGAGTTTTGTCAACTGAATAATTGTTTAGTTAATATACTAATTATTAATTGTAATTAAAAATATTTTAATTATTAATTAATCTTAAATTTAAAAACAAAATTATAATTATTAATTACAATTATAAGTAATATTCTAATTATTAATTATAATTAAAAATAAGATTCTAATTATTAAATCTAAAAATTATTTAATTAGTAATTCCACAAAAATATCCTTAAATATATGTTTAAAGATGCTATTCAGTATTAATTTCGCAAGTTAATTAATAATTCGTCAATATAATTATCTCTGTATATAGTTGCTTATGTACCGTTTTAGTCTGGCGAGTATCTCAACCATATAAGATTATTTTTTTAATCCAGGCCCGTATCTGCTAGTACAATAATATTATATTCTACAGTAAATATATCCAAAGAAAGATGCTGAAAAGAAAACCAAATGAGTGCTTTTTAAATCTCAATAAACGGCCGTAGTAAAAAATATTTCTATGTAAAATTTTCTTGCTCTAAACAGGAAATATATCAGTCTATCCCGGATTTTCAATCAGCTCATATGTAGGTGCACACAACTAATACATACAGGTTGATTCAAAATTAGAGTGACCAATTTTAAAAGCGTATAATTATTTATGGTAAATTTTAAAAGCTTTACCTCCAGTTTTATTTTAAAAATTAAACGTTTAATTACCAATAGAACTATTTTTATTAGTGGAAGTAAAGTGTGGCTCCGAAATTAGATCCTCAAACCCGAAACGAAAATTTAAAGCTTTTGAAGGACAACATGGTAGACATGGTTGAAGGTAGACATGGTTGCTCAAATTCTGTTCTAAATAAAGCATTTAAAATTCAGAAAAGACATTTTTCTAATGGATAACTATCTAAACTTCGAAAAGAAATAAAATTTGGTTGGCAATCAAAAGCTCCAGGGGGAAAGTGTGGACGAAAGGAAGTCCTTGTTGAAAAAGAAGAAAAGATGCTGAAAAGACTTATCGTTGTAGCAAATCCTCTGCCTCAAAGAACTTTAGAAAATAAACTGCAGGTATCGCAATCGACAATTTGTCGTCAGATAAGGGAAATTGGCTATAAAAGTTGAAGAAGCTAGTCTGTCATCAAATATCTGCAAAGACTGTAGAAAAACGAAGAAAAAGGTTCTTAGCCTCTGTATTTAATGTTACACAAAGGTAGATACAAAACATGGATATGGATAACTTCGGATGAAGCATTGTTTCATCTGTCATCCATAACTTGCAAAACGAAGATACAATATATTTCATGCGAACAGCGTCGCAAAGACGCAGCTGTTTTGCAAATGGCAAGTTGGCCGTCAGGTGTTATGGTATGGATGGTAAGGTAATGTCTTCTAAGGGCTTAACAAAGCCATTTTTTGTAGAACCAAAGACTAAAATTGATTCTAAATACTATCAGAATAAAGTATTGAAGCACATGATCAAAGAAAGTAAATGTCTTTAATCTCAAGGGAACTTTGCTTTTCACCAATCTCAAGGGAACTTTGCTTTTCACCAAGATTCTGGACCAAGTCCTACAGCAAAATCAACTATAAAATGGCTGAAAGATGAAAAGAAAATAAATTTCCTTCCTCCTGAGAAATGGCTACTATCATCCCCTGACTGTGGTCCTTGAGATTATTTTTTATCTGGATACTTAAAAAACAATTAAATAGGCGTAAAGTAAGAACACTTCAAGGGTTTAAAAAAGCAATCAAAGAAGAAGTTGGAAAAATATACTCAAAAATCTTTGAAAAAGCTCTTTAGGCGTAACCTAAACGTTTATGTAAAGTGTACTATGCTAAAGGAAGCCACATTGAAAATTTCGTGTAAATAACTAATTCAATAAAATTTTATGATACTCTGAAATTGGTCACATTATTTTTGAATCAACCTGTATTTTATAATGAAAAACACGCAAGCACAAACCTGTTATTATTTTTTAAATTAACAGCCACAGATCAGCTACGCTAATTAAAAAAAAATCCTTTAGTTATAATGCACAGGCTGCACTAACTCGGCTTCTTATTGCAATTAATAAGTCAAAATGTACAATTTTATGCAATAACACATAATTCCCTCAGAAAATCTTATGACTATATTTTTTTTATTTATCTTCTTATTTTTTCAAAATGCTTGTTTTTAATATAATGTTGCTCACAAACTTAAAATATTCTAAATAATGCAGACACAATGTTAAATTTAGAAATATATAGCTTAAAGAAAATCTTCCAAAACTCTGCCCTTCTGTATAAGGTTGATGAAAGGACTAAAATATTATGTATGTAGACACAATATTAAAATAGCCCAGACATCACTTGAAAAAAAATTCCGAAACTCTGCCTTTGGAATAAAGTTGATCACAAGATTCAAATTTTCTGCACATTGCTAACAAAATACGTATTTAAGTAACACAGGCCTCACTAGAAGAAAATCTTCCAAAATTCTTGTTTTTGGAATAAACTGGGTTCAAAATATAGAGTCTTTCTACTAAAGCACTAGCAGTCTTAAAAGAATATACATATTTAACTGCAAATTTTCGACTTGAATAAGTGTTGAGTTGTTAATTAAATCACTTCAAAGTACACCTTACATAATATTGGAAAGATTAAATGGTAAAAATATACCAGATTTTTATTTAAGAAAAAAAAACGAAAAACAGATGCAGAAAACTTTCCAGAACGGATAAGTTCTAAAAATTATTGGGGGCGTGTGTGTGTGGGGGGGGGGGGGTTGCACTCATCGCTAGTTGGTGAACCGTAAGCCAGAGGATGGGCACTAGTGATGAGATGGACTCAACCCGAACCCAAACCAGGCTCAGGCTTGTGAGAAATTTTTATTAAACATACTCTTTGTAAACAGATTTAAAAAAATGATTCGTGGGAGAAATTTATAATTAATATTATTTGATAAACTTTAACATAAAGAATTAGATAGTGCATTAATAGTTTGCTCTAATTATATTTGTCTTTAATTTGCACAAACAGCAAAATTATGATATTCTACCAATGAAAAGTCATATACCAATTAGCCACTTTATATACCTATTAGCTAAAATTTCGGGCTCGGGCTTCGACACCCTGAATAAGTACTAAAAGTTTTATTATATAATTTAAAAAACAAAAATGAAAATAGGTCTGTTTAATTGTTTATATAACTTGGAAGAAAAATATATTTAATTTAAAATCACATTTTAATAAGCAACAAAATGTCTTATTTTACAATCAGAAAAGAGCCGACCGGATTGTATGGTGGGTAAAGCACCGTACTACGGTTTCGGGTACAACTCCCGGCTGTCGGGTTCGATCCCCGACTGGGCGTGATTGTCCTTTGTCAGTCGCTTCATAGGGAGCGATGTTGGTCCACCTACTAGGTGCCCCCATAATAAAGTGGTCAAGAATTCTGGCCCGTTGTGGCCAAAGCCTTCCAAGGCAGCGGCCGGCCATTGGAAAAAAAGAATCAGAAACGAAAGGTATTAAGATCCGATTTTTCAGATTAATTTCAAAGCAAAACTGCTGTTCTCATTGGTTGCGGTTTAAAATTACAAAGGAAAGCACATAAGAATATTTTAAAAAATTTAACTGTCAGTAGTAAAAATATTATGAAGAAAACATTAATGTGAGAGTAAATTTTATTTAAAAAATACAGATTTAGTGGACTCTAGATAGACCTTATTTAGTCGTGAGCCGGATATCTGGAAGAGAAGTCGGATATCCAGTGATTGTGTTTCGGATATTGATAAATCAACCGGATATCATGTGCGTCCCTAGATATTTCAAATATTCATTTATTCTTTTCCAGAGTATATAAAATAGTATTTATAAAGTTTTATAAAATTACAGATTTACCCTCTTGCCAGTTGAAAGGGTATAAAGGAAATATTTCTTAAATTACATATTCATGAAAATATGATAAATACAAATTTTTCAACATACTTAAGAAGATACTATGTCGTATGTATAATATCATCGCTTATATTATCATTTAAAAACACACAATGAAATATTGAGTATTTACTTTAGTTCCTTTTCCTCGTGTGATTTCTGAAGTTTTCTGGAAATATCTGTTGATTTATGACTTTTCCCGCTTCCTGTAGATTTGAGTCTTCATTGTTAGCAAGCAAACTATGTATAATTTTTGGAATTTTATAAAAAAAATTCTCCTATACTTCTACTCAACGGGCGCTTTCTTGAGGCCATAATCTCTCTTTGAGCCTACCAACTCGACAGAGCAACACACTAGTAAAAAACACGAAAGTCTGGACCCTGGAAATTGTGGGAAAAGATCCAGCTTGTGCCCCTTCTTGAAATTTTATCGTTAGTAGAAAGTAACATGTTTGTACACACATAGTTTAAAAATACCACAGGTGGTCATGAAAGCGTATAATACTTAGGGATGCATACTTCACAGGGTACAACGGAAACGAGGGGGACATTTTTACTATCCCGGGTATGAGATATTGCCCAGATATGTATATTTCTGGTGTGTAGGCGTGTTGAAAGTCACCTCGGGTTAGTGATTAAATACACCTTTTAGCCTTTATATTGATTTGTTTGTTTTTTCGCTGTCAACGTGAATGAATCTAAAAAACGTTTATCAGAAAGATTAGAAAAATACCACACAACAAGGATTCTGAGACGATCAATTTTTACAAATTGCAACATACATATATATCAACTGAAAAAATTTCGGGGGGGGGGGCACGGGCCCGGTGAGCCCTCCCCTGGCTACGCCAGTGATCCAGAATGGGCAAAGATAGCACTTACTCGAACAGCTGAGAGAAACATCCCGATAACTACGCTTTAAAAAATAACTGCGAAACTGTAAGAACATTTTTTTTTTAATTTTTATTTTTCTGTCCCATACAATTATAAATAACTTAAAATATGGGATCAGGCATACTTGCAACGCTACTATTTTTATACGGTCCCCTCTCCCTTCAAAACCACGCCGCAGCTTGTTCCGTGATGTCCAAACTACATGTTCCCCTTTTGTGCTCGAGACATAATTTGGGGGCCCCCTGAGTAGCGGTTGGCAGCCTGGCGCCTGATAGACAACAACTAATAAGGATTGGACAAGAGCTCACACCCCCTAAATACACCTCTTTTGGCAGGCGGCATCTTGCCTTCAGATCACTGTGGTGCCGAAGAATTTTTTTTTTTTTTTCCACAGAACAAGTTTTCTGCGCCGTAGTATGTACAATGATTTGTTGAGACTTTTTTTCTCTCTCTCTTCACACACTCTGACTACGAATTTTTGTAATGCTAAATCATTATTATTAGCTTGATGTCTTGAGTTGGGAGACTAACGTGTGACACAAGGACTAATGCACCTGATGAACGAAACCAAAGTGAAGAAGTCGTGGAAGTTTTTTTCCTGCGTGTTCGTTGGAGCATTTCCATGAGCTTATCAACCAGTGAAGAGAAACCACTACCAAACAGAGTGATAAATATGCCGTAATACAATGTATCGTAATACAATGTTTGCTGGGTGATCGAAAAGTGTAAACAACAACTTAGTCACATTTTTTTTTGTGTGTGTGTGTGTGATATAGTTAATTTATTGTAACAGCAACTTACACTGTTATCCATCAATTAATGCGATTCGCAATTGAGAAATTTCAGATAAAAGGTTTAAAAACGTATTGAAAAAGTTTTAAAAACGTATAGCTAATTTGGGTTATGCTGAAAATAAGTGAAAAATCGAGAATTAACGAATTTGTTGCATTTGTGATTTTATTAAGTATACATTGTGTCTTTAAAATGAAAAAAGAGACTAAATGGCTTTCCAAAAAGTACATACTTTGCACCATTGATAATAATGTCGACAAACGTTGTTTTATTTAATTTTTACTTTTAAAAGTCGCTGAAATGTCGGTCAAATTTTCTAGATGGTTTTCATAGATCAGTTTGTTCTCCGACAATTTCATCATTTGAAATAAAATGAGACTGTAATTATCGATTCTTGTTGATTCCCCCCCCCCAAAATAGATAAATAATTAAAATAACTAGTTAAAATATCCGGTCTTCGCAAGGGAATAAGGTTGCTTTAATAATTAGCAATATTCGAAATATGTTAGAATGATGGTTTAATTGTAGTGAAACGTTCAACTCGATTGGCGATAGTGGACACCCTGCCTTTCAAAGGTGAAAATTTTCGAAAAATCGCTCAAAATTTTCAGTAGACTAGACAAACGATACATACGTTATGTATAATGTAAGGCAATCTTACAAAGAGCCTTTTTAAGCTAACTCCTTTAAAAAGGAGTTAGCCTAGTTAAGCGGTATAAGTTATACACTTCCTGTCAAAACTGAAAATTTCAAAAATCGCTGAATGATATCCGGCACGTTACAGTGATCAGGCTTGAAAGTGGGTAATACTTTTATTCTATTCACACTGACACAGAAAAATATTGAGAAATGCTTGTATTTAGCCGGAGAAAAGATCGATTCAAGTGAGCAAACGGGAGATTTCCAATTTTGGAAACACTAGGCTCCTTCTTGAGCAATAGATAAGAGACGTCCTGCCGATTTTTACAGCTAATGTTTATTACTTTTTTTACGATAGCGCCGAAAAATACTGGAAGCATCCTGCCGATCATAAAACCTGTCAAACGAACAAATCTCGATAAAAACCACAAGCTATATCCGAACAGCCCTTGAGCTCAATCATTCACTTTATCACAGCAGTTCAACAACGAATGCTTTAAAATCCATCACCGTGGTAGATCTTTTATTGCCAACAAAAGAAACGCTTTTTAACCAATGCTAACCACCAGGTCCGCGAACTACAACGGCACAAACCCCCTCTCCAAAAGCTCTCTCGAGAGGCAGTAAAAAATAAAAATAATATATTATAGGTAAAAGCCAAATTGGATTTGTTTAGCAGTGCAAAACAAATGGGACGAGCGGCAAAGATGAAAACCCCCTTTTACCGCAGGGGGCTTTTCTCTTTCGTGGGGGTCCTGGGGGGCCGTCTGAGTGACGTCTCTATGCTGACATGAGCACAATGGGGCGGCCTGATCAAAGCTCACCGCCGACAGAAACGTTTCACACCAAGCAACCATAGGGGCAAATTAGGTTTGATCCTTCTCTGTACACAAGGCGGTCATTATGGGGTGCTTGTAGGCACCTGTGCTTGCTCACTGTTGAATGTATGTAGGCTTGTACCCCAAGAGATGGTGTATCCCCCTCTCCTTTCTACTTTATTTACCCTTTTAAATGATGGGTTTGGAAGGCTAGGAACGAGAGTAACTGCACATTACGAGAATAACAGATTGGAGTGGTGAATAAAGGTTATGTAGCCTGAAAAAATGGATTTCGATATCCTGTTTGACACAGAGTACTGTTTACGCGTACAGTTAGGGCTGCATTATCGCATTCCCAAATCGGGACTTTGAACAGGGTCTTCGACTCATACAGCTCCCCCCCCCCCCCCGAAAATACTTTTTATTTTAAAATAACACATCTTCATTTTTATCAAAATTTTCCAAAGAAATTTTTTACATAAAATATAGAACAACTTTTATAGATAAGCTCTCCCAAATTTATCTCTGGTCAGGGCCTTGGCTACCCATAATCGAGCTCTGCGTACAGTGTTACGTCTATTTAACGAATGCCAAGGAACAGAAAATAATATTGGCTTAACCCAATCCCAAATAACTATCGTAATCTCAGTAGAAGATGTGATTTAATACTTAAATTTTCTTTTATAAAGGTATGTTATTTTCATTCCTAAACCTAGTTATAGGTTGTTTTCATTCTTTTTTAAATGACAAAGAAGTTAAACGTTTGTTTGTGAAAGGAATTAAAAAGTTCTTTTAATTTAATTACTAATGATAGTACTATTTGTTCTGATTATAAAGAAGAGTGATAGAGGACTCCGTGATAATTAATGTTAGTTTTCCATTCATTTGCCTCGTTGTTTTAACTTTTGTTAACTATGTTGGATGCCGAAGTGAAATATAATATTCAATAAAACTATTTAAAATGTAAAAATTTAATGTGGTTTTAAGTGTTTTTCTCGCCTTCCTGTAATTAGTGAGCTAGATCTCGCTTTTTTTAGTCACGTCCCAAAATTTAATCGCTGTAGTCCCGTAAATCCATGAATAAAAGTTGGCAAGCCTATATAGGTATGGTCTCCGAATTTCTAGTCAATTTTAGATGAGAGATCCACCATCTGGATTGGCATTCCCAAAGCTATCGTTTTAACATGGTGGATATTGGAATTCATCGAGATATATGTAAAAATTATAAAGAGAAACTCTTTGCTTTTGAATCCGTCCACGGATACAAATGTCTTTCTCAACCTTAGAAATGACCAGATCGTTGATTGATTCAAATCCTTAATGAATTTATGATTTCAGCAAAGTGACACAACCTTATGAACAGACATAAACTCGCGCGCACGCAATTTTTAAAACAAATTCGCCGTAAGCTTCTTCTCGCTTCCCTCAACCACCGAACGGCCATCGGCCATCTTAAATCAGAAATGATAAACCCGTTAACGTCACTCCATTAAAGTTGTCCGGACCCCTGATCCCCAAATATACCATCTACTTTTGCACGAATTCACTCTCTTGTAAATGAATTGGTTAAAAAAAAAAACAGCTAGGTCGTTTTGTGTGTTAATTAACGCTGTGGGTTGAGGCATCAGAACACCAGCCTCATGAAAAATGGCTGTTTTTATGAACAATATACCTGTCACGTATTATTTGCGCGCGATTTAGGCTATTATATATGAATTCGTCGCCTTTTTATAGAATCTTCTTGACAGGATGAAAGAACAATGACAAATGAAGGATGAAAGAAAGAAAAAAACGTAGCAGTGAAAATTTACAATTTTAACCCCTTTTCAAACAATGAGTTATGAATAAAAATGGCCCAAGCAGAAGATTCATAATGCCATTCAGTAATGATCGCCGTTTCATATTATTGTAAAAACATTGTGGTGTTTCTTGATATCTGTGCTTCCATATAGCTATCTCCCTTTCTGACTGTGTGTGCGAATTCTTTTTCTTAAAGAAGAATCCTCTTTGTCGAAATTGCAGTTCAGTTTCGGAGTTTCACTACTTTCAGAATTAATTTTAATATGGTAGAACTATAGAGAGAAAGAGTGTCCTGTGTTCAGACTTGGAATGGCTCCTTTGAGGGCCCTCGGCTAGTGATTTAAAAGGGGATCCTTACTGGGGAATTTATAGATGGAATAGAATATTAGAAAAAGTAATACTTGAAAATTATAGGTTTAGTGGCTAAAAACACATTTAACTATTTTAAAGTTATTGGGACCTCTAACTCTTAAGGGGGGGGGGGGGGGTCACACCGTGATGTCCTCCGCTACGCCAATGTGTAAAGGTTTAAGCTTACTGGGAAATGAATAATCAAATTACTCCGACGTATATCAAATTACTCTAATTATAATGTAGTATATCCATTGGGGGGTGGGGGGCCTTCAGCAATCGCCGACCATCCGACTTGGCCAGTCCGGGCTGTCGGATGGCAAAGTTATGCTAACTACGAAAAAGAAAACACTAAACTACAAAAACACAAAACTACATAACAAAGAAAAGGAAGACGTTATGCTCCCAAAATGTTCAGTTTAAGCATGAACTTATGTTTAACCTCTTCGCTCTCCTCGTTAAAAGGATGCATCATAGAAGCGATCGCCCATCCGTGCGATCACCCTTCAATCCACCACTGTTTTTCTATATTGTATTAAACGCCAATTCCCACAAAATAAAGAGTTGATTTTTAAATTTAAATCAGCTCTTTATTTTGTATTCAGTACTCTCATTAAAGTACTGACATCATCAATGCAATTCTATTACACGTGATTGATCTCAACCTCCTCCAACGAAAAAAATCTAAAACGGTAGATTTCTCTTAACCTAAGAACATAACTCCAGTTAAAATTTAAAGGTTCAAATTTTCAGAAAAGCAAAGAACCACGCAAATGATAGGATTTTTCGATTAGAGATTAGCAGCTAAGAATTTATTTATTTATTTTACGATTGTAATTTGTGATTGTGATCCAGAGCTGTCTTGTCCAATAGCCATCACAGCAGGCATTTTGTGCAGTAAAGCCGAGAAAGTCTTTACCTAAAGGGTAAAGACTTACGAGAGTCTATAGTGACATTTTTTTAATGTCTTCTATGCCAAGATTGAAACGTTGATCAAATAAATTAAATGTCTGAATCTTTAATTTACTTGATCAACAAATTTCATCCTCCGTTTCTTAGCTAAACTAGGATGTAAGTACTGCTAGATATTGTATATAGGCTCGGTTGCATTTTAAACTTCTAACCATTTATGAAAATTGCTGCATGTAAACCTTATAAAAACTGTATAAAAAAATGTTATCAAAATACTTTTCTACTGTGTCACTTTTAGTTAGGTAAGTATTGATTTTCCCCTATGGTAGGGGAAAATGGGGGTAGTACAAAAGTACTTGTACAATTTTAATAAAAACAATGTTAATGTTATGAATGAAATAAAAAGCTCTCAATTCAAGGCTTTCAGAGGCACTCAATTCAATGCAATCTTATTATACTTCAAGAAAAAGATGCACAGAAAAGGATTATTTCTCAAAATATTTAGCTAGAAATAATGTCCACGATTATCAAATTTAGGTTCATTCCGTATTTGGCAAATGTTACTTGGGGGTAAAGGTTATACAGGGATGTAAGCAGGGGGTGGCTAATGGGGCTGTAGCCATCCCGAAATAAGAAAACATGATATGAAAACGATGTCCCCCTTGAAAATGTTGAGGTTAAGCTACGGACCTAAGCCAAATTTATATTTTCTCTAATGTATGTTTCTCCAACTGCAAAGGTTTAAAATTCTATATGTGAATTTATTTTTCTTTCATTTTTTTCCAATTCCTTTTTATAGGCGAACACACCTGTAGAAAAGTAAAGGTGTTCCACCCCCTCCCTCCCCCCCTCAAAAAAAAGTTATATCGATTTTAAGCTATTTTGCATTCCAGTTTTTTGAGTTCCAGTTACCTCCGAAAAAATTTCATGGCTACGCCACTGATTCCATAAAATTAATTTCTACAATAAACAGAAAATTAAACTCTTAATTTCATTGATTATAACTGTTGTTTCAGGAATATTTAGCTAAAAGAGAAATAAAAATGTCAGTATCATATAGAACTTTCCTAGGTCGAACCATACCCTCATTTTACCCCACCTCAGAAGAAAAAAAAATTAAAATAGAAATTACGATTTTATTTTTATTATTTTTTTAATATCATCCAGTTCATTTGAGAAATTTCTTTTCTTATATTTATCAAAATATAAATGCTTATCTAATTATAAGGAATCTAGAAGAAATTTTTTCAGTATCACTTGTGAACAGGCAGTATGTTTAGAGCAAAAACAAGAAGTTTTGCGCATATTAATTTTGTTGAAATATCCTAAAACTTCATCAGAAGTACTTGCTTTGTTGTAAAAATATATCTCTAAAGAAAAAATAAGTATTAAAACATCTAAATTAAGATAAGTTATATATCGAAAAATTCTGAAATTCTCCTACTAAAAATTCCCAAGAAGGCGTATATGTTCATCCACTCAAAAAGTATTCAGACTTTCTATTTTGGCTTTCTGAATAGATAATATGTTAAAAAAAAAAAAAAAAAAACTCAAATAAAATTCGAAAAATTGCTTGCTGTCTGTACTGAATAATGCGCACTTTAACGAAGAGCAATCCTTTATTTACGAAATCGACCTATTGAATTTGACTTACAGGTTAATTTATTTCTTTTCACAGTTATAAATAGCACTTTTGGTTACGCCAGATTAAAATAAATGTAAGTAAAACTTGGTGCAGTTATATTTAAAAACATTCCCAGATCTCAAAAGAAGCACATATCTTTTTTAGCTGCAGTATAAAGCATCGTAAAATTACTGAAGCATTATATAGCGTGTCACATACATTTATTTATGTTTAAATACATCCTAGTTAATAAATTTTATCTGTAAAGGGATCAGTAAATAACACTGCTCTGGTGTATTATGATTTATTAGTAACATTTAAAAAAGGGGTGTTCAAGTATATTATTGACATTTATTTTCAATGGAAGAAATAAGAAGGAAACAAAAATTTCTCTCGTGAAAAAAAGAATAAAATTTATAGATCAAGTTTTAGCGTTATGTACATAGCTGAGGTGATTAAATCTTAACAACTATTTTTAGAAAGAAGGCGAACAAAATAGTTAAATTATTCGGAAAATTATTTAGATAAGCATCAACCAGTATAAAAGTATAAAACTACATAAAACGATACCTGATACAAACACTGAGTTGCATTCCAAAGGGATATTCAATGTGCACTGCGAAAAAGAAAGAAAAAATATATATATATATATATATATAGACACCGAAAAGGAATCTTCGCCGTCGCGACTCGCATCTGTATGATAATTGAAGCGAACAAAAACACGAATTGAAGAAAAAATAGCAAAAATAAAAAAGAGTGGCCTTTTTTTTTTGGGGGGGGGGTCTGCTTGTTTGCTTCACCCATTTTAAACACATTAGGGAAAAAAAAAAAAAAAAAAAAAAAAACACAATTAGATCAGTCTTGAAAATTGAACACATGCGGTTCACCTAAAAACTATTCACGTCATACAGTTAAATCTTAAACGTGTCACCAGAAAATTGTGCTTTTTATGGGGGTTGCTAATATGATATGGTAACTTCCATGATTTAAAGTTTAAAAAGACTGTACATTGGAGTAGCTTTTTACACGGTTTCAAAATGGCTCACTGTGCATTAAATTTATTACCAAATATTTTTATTTTTCGAATATGATTTTCACTATGTTGAACAATATTACTATTCAACTATGTCAATAACTGTTTGATAGTGCTGTTTTGAAATCTTTAGAATCGTATACTTACTACTCAGCATCCACAGATTTTCTCAAAAAGTTTATACAACAGAGCTTCTCCACTTACATTCATTATGCTTTGGCATTTGTACTTTTCTACGGGATGTCAGAGCATAATCACCGCGTGAAAACAGTATTTCGGGCATTGTGGACTTATTCAAGCGTTTGTTACCATAAAAATGAAAAAAAGTGTGTATTTATGGGCGTCGGCAGCATAGCAAGAGCGGTCCTAGCCTCCCCCTGTTTTTGCATGCAGCTTTTTTCTCTGCTTTTTCGTTCTTTCGAATATGGTAACAAATGTTGAAGTAATATTTCGGCCCTTCCTGGAAAATATTCTGCCGACGCCCATGGGTGTATTCTAGAAAGAAAAAAAAACTGGTGACCATTGAGCCGAATTCATGTCTCAACTGCCCAGAGAAGTGAAATTCCATGTGTTTTATGAATTCCATCCCAAATTTCATGCGGAAACATCAGGCCTAAGTGTGTGTGTGCCCCAACTTATCTCTCTCAGTACGAATGGAACACAACGCCGCCCTCAGTTTCCTCTCGTTCCATCTGTCAAGTTTTCGAGGGTTTTCACTTCAAAAACCCCATGTTGAGCGCTTTATTATTTGACAAGGCCAGATAACGATTAAACAGGGAGAATCCACGGCAAATTTAATCTTTATGTGTCAGTCTTCTTTTGAAGTGGCATCTCATTGTGCCATTTGGATTGTTTGATGGAAGGAACGGTAAAGTTCCCCCCCCCCCCCCCCAAGACCCGAGTGTCAACAAGAGGCGGCTTCGCTTTGATCTGAAGCGGGACATTCTTTATCATTTGAAGCTTGTTTAAAAAAAAGAGGGGGGGGGGTACTTTTTTTAAATATATATTTATATATATATAAGAAAATCTTCCCCCTCACCATTATCTTGTAAATGGTTTATGGGAGCGTGCTGCAAGTACGGGGAAGAAAAATATCGTCATAGGATTTCAAACTCGAGTAGGAGATACTGCGGGATAAGGGCAAAAAGAAAAAAAACGTATTTGTTTATAAGGCGTGACATTGAATTAGGGACCCATGGTTAATACTTTGCACAGCTATTACAGGATGGGTGAGGAGCAGATGCTGTTTGTTAAAGTATGGAGCGGTATTTCTTAACTCTTTAACGCGCAGTGTTCCCGCTCTGGGATCACCAAACTCTGACGTTTTGATTGTTACCAGTCACGAAGAATAGATTTGATTTCTATAAAAATAGTTGCGGGTGACATAGCTCCACGAGAATCCTTTACTTTTTAGCACGTCATTTCCCGTAAAGAAATCGTCACTATTATTTTTAACAGCACTGGCATCTGCTGGAAAATGGAAGAATGCGAAAACAGCTGGATCGATTGCCCAATGCTAGAAAATGGGCAGCCGCTGCCATCGCTCGACTTAACTACCAGCAAGATGGCGGATGATCGAAACGTTCATCGCGTGCCACAGATCTAGAGACCCAGCCAGCTGCATCAAAAAGGGTCAAATATTTGGGAATTATAATCCCATCAAATAATCCCATCAAATCCCATCAAATTATTGGGAAAGGGTTACGCCTCAAAAGGTTAAAAGGCGCATTCTTTTAGGAATTGCCAAAATTCGCTGCATTGTTTCTTCAGGGTAAAAATATTTTAAATAATCCTCAAATGTGATTGCAGCCAAACCCTAACTTAACAATTTCGACTAAACGCAGCATAAGTTGGTTTAGTGTTTATTTAATTGATTTTGCATATTCCGCAGTAGATCCCAATAATGAAGGAGCAATGCGGAATATTTTAAATTTATTCCGTACTATTAAATTCACATTTCGAAGTTTTCTGCACATCAATACTGGAGATGTGCTTTCAAACACATCAAATCGGTGTGGTTTGCATCTGTTTTCAATATCGGTTTCCGTTTCCGAGTGATACGTCCGATTTCCTGTTTTACACACATTTTATTTCAGACAAGTGTTGCTGTATAGTGATATATTAAAAATGAAAGTGAAGCGGAATTATAATAACTCGTAAGCAGTCCTTTAAAAACGATAGCACAATAAAAGGGACGGTAGTTGAAATTTTAGTATGCATTTATTAGATTATGCAGGATGTCCCAAAAAAGTGGAAACGGGCTTTGATTCTTTATCTTAGAGATAAGTGGGCAATGTAAATTGAAAAAGATTTTCAAAATGAGATCAGAAATAAAACTCCATTAAGAAAAGAATTCCCTCGTTAATTTTAAAAATTCATACACTTTTTAAATTTGTATACGATCCCCGTACAAAAAAAATTCCCCGTCAGTAAAATGTGTCCCATACACTATTGAGGTGACATACAAAATTTGAGAATTATACATTAAAAACTGTCAGAGGTAAGAAGATTAAAAATATGTGATTTAATATCGAAGGGAAAAAATTACGTCGGATGATCGCATTTCAGAAGTCGTACACAAATAACGGAACATCCCCCCCCCCCTTGAAGCTGTAAGCGTTTACATTCAAATCAATGTATATCCCCTGATCACAGGGCCCAATTATGACCAACAGGGGCCCCGGGCATTGATGATTATTTTTTTGGGGGGTGGGGGGGCATCCATAATATGTATTTTATTTTTCATAAAACTTTGATATAAAATAGAACATTTCAGAAGAACATTTGAAATTGGGGACCCTGAGCAAAGTCCCGATTTGCCCATGCGATAATAAGGCCCTGCCTGATCATCGTTGCCTTTCATCATAAGACATCTTTGAGACGTTTTATGATGAAGGGCAAACATTTTGTTCATCAATTCATTCAGGGGCGTAGCCAGAAATTTTTCATGGGGGGGGGGTTACGACTACTACAACTCATATATATGTATACGTGGGTGTGATAATGTAGTGAAGAATATACATTTGGTATGGAAAAAAATTCCTCAGGGGGGGGGGGTTATAACCCCCCTAACCCCCCCCCCGTGGCTACGCCCCTAAGTGTATGGGTACATTTTACTAACTGTAATTTTTTTTATTTTACTTACTTATTTTTTTTGGTACGAGGGGTCGTATACAAATTTAAAAAGTGCAAGATTTTGTAAATGAGCAAGAGGATTTTTTTTTAAACGGAATCTTATTCCCGATTTTATTTTGAATTTTTTTTTTTCATGAGTACATTTTCATAAAACTGTCATTACAGCATATTTTGAAGAATGCTCCAGAGTGCTGCAGAATGTTCTAAGATGTCCCTGAATGTTTTAGAATGATGCAAATGGTTCTGGACCTTTGAAGTTTATTTCGACGCGTTATCGCTAACGCAATGTTTGAACTGCCATGTGTATTTCTTTCTCATCATGGCGATTGATCGAGTTTTTGTCCTGGAAAAGTACACTCTTTGTTCTCTAAGGCCTAGTTTAAAAAATCGAATTAAAAATAGTTATTCTTTTTTATGGTTTTCCTAAAATTTTTAAATTTTCGTGTTCATATTTTATTTTTAAAAAGTTAGCTAAGCCTTCCCGCGCGAAGAACGGAGACACTCAGCCTACTTTGAAAAATAAAATAAATTAAATAAAATCTAACGTAAAAAGCAAAACAAAAGTTAAAAAAAAAAAGGAGCATATCTTCAACAATGTCATTTTTCTTGTTATCTATATCAAAGCTGTAAGCTATAAAAGTCAAAAAGCAATTCTTCCATCTGTCTGCAAACATGTTTATTGGATCTCTTATCTGCTCTTGGCCAAACGATATTCTGTCCATTAAATCAGTTTTTTAGGCCCCGCAGAAATCATGCTGTGAATTTGCAATTTTTTTTTTTTTTTTTTTTTTTTTGCTTGGAGATAAGACCTACACATGTTATAAAGTAACTGGTCTATCCCACATTTAGTTTCAACATTACGCAATCATTTATTTATTTACTTTTCATCCCGACTTCTGCCTTGCAGCAAAGAAACAAATCCGTGAGTATTTTGAGAAATATTAATATAAAAAAAAAAAAAAAAAACTCATTCCACAGATTTAAGTATAATTTATTTAAGCCATTGTTGGGGGGTTTATGTTATTTAATCACAATATATCATAGATGCTAATCGGAAAAATTTATAGATCTTACTTTCTGCAATCCCTGTTGTATTCCAATTCAACTAGTATATCTGGTATAAATTTCATATTTTTAAAATGCATAGTAAAATTATTTAATAACCGTAGTTAAAATTAAGAAGAAAAAAAAGAAAACATTATCGATGGAATTTTTCATGAACACATAGTAAACAACGCAAAAACGTGAGTTCGCTTAGGCTTAATTTGAAAGCGCGCTTTCTAGGTAGGCTTGCCAGATTTCTGAAATATTCAACCGGGACACCGGAATGCCCCAGTGTCGTCACGGGTATTCAAGGGTACATTTGCCCGACCTTGGGGCTGAACGCGTTTGCGCTGTCAAGTGGGAAGACGGAAGATGCCTTATTCAAAACCAGGTCGAGTCCGCCAACCTAACCGTTCGGAGTTTCCCGTGGTTTTCTACGAAACTTCGCGTAAATACGGGTTAGGATCCCTTAGAAAGTCCACCACAAAGGGAAATCTCCTCCCCTCGGTCCAGATTACTGGCCGTAACACTACATTTTTATTTTCCCCTGAAGGGTACACACTTTTGGCGGGTTTTTGGAGTGCTTTAGAGGATAGTTTATTCTCAATGCTATGAATAAATGGTTACTGATTAAGAACCTGAACCAGGGGTATTAATAAATGACACAAGCATATAAATTTAAACATTTTATTTTTTACATGTTAATATTTATAAGTTGCTTAAGTAAAAAGAAACACTTTGAATGAGGAATAAAAATTTGAACAATACAGCACACCACCCTTCGATAGTTCTCACTTTTTATACAGTACAGTGAAACAAATGGCAAAGCAATTATCCTTAAAAAGGCCTTCACAGTTAATTATTTTTAGACTTTTTTGGTCATCTATAATCAAATTTAATTTTTACCGGGACGTGAAGTAATCCGACCGGGACACCGGGATTTTGTCTGCAAACCGAGACGTCTGGCAAGCTTATTTCTAGGGTTTACCGGAACAGGAGACAGTTTTCGCCAAGGTGTGCCATCTCCATTATGTCTAACCTCCTTGGTTGTTACACGCATCATTGCTAGCCCATATTAATCTTTCAGTATGCTACAAGAATCAGTAATGCAATTTTCGCCCTCGCTTCAATCTGCATGGATGGGAACGAATGTAGGAAAAAACGCCACCGGAAAAAACGCCGCCGGAAAAAACGCCACCTGGAAAAAACGCCGCCGGAAAAAACGCCACCTGGAAAAAACGCCGCCGGATAAAACGCCGCCGGAAAAAACGCCACCTAAAAAGATATTTGTGTAATAATTTATTTAAATACTTGAAAAAATTTCTTTTCTTTTGCAGAAAAGGGGAGGTATGAAGTTGAATTATGAGGTTTAATGTACTTTGTTTTCCAGAAATGGGGGAAGACACATGTCTAATTGAATAATTCAATTTATGTATAATTTGGTAGGCATTAAGGAAGGGGGGAGGGGTATAGACTTTCCTAGAAAGATTTCGGTTTCCGCTAACAAAAAAAGAAAGAAAAAATGGATTTCCAATTACTTAACAGTAAATGAAGCTTTTAGGGAGTATGACCCCCAAAAAACCATTCAGGTACGCCAGTAGCGTAGCCAAGGGGGGTGATAGGGGGGTCATACCACCCACCCACATGATGAATTTTTTGCCATACAAAATGTATATTCTTCACTCCCTTATCACAGCAAATATGTATATATGTGAGTAGCAGTAGTCGTAATGCCCCCCCCCCCATGAAAAATTCCTGGCTACGCCACTAAGGTACGCTGATGACATACAAGTGTTAAGATTTCAAAGAAATAAAATCCTTGTTAAATAGGGATTTTAATTAACACATAGGTGTGCGTGTGTGGGTGGGGGTGGGGGATAAGGGTTTATTTTTTTCATGTTTAAATGTTTTTTTTTGGCATATCAAATTAATTTTGACTTTTCTTACTGAAGTGACTTTTCTTACTGAAGAATTACCCCCTCCCTCCTCAACCGCCACCAAGGGCGGATCAAAGGGGGGCGGAGGGGGCGACCGCCCCCCCGGGAAGAAAGAAATTAATGTAAAAGATCCTATTGGATGTATATGTCAATCTTCTAACTAACCGCCCCCACCGAAAAACTAACCGTCCCCCCCCTCGACAAACCGCCATTAATAACTCGACAAACCAAGACATTAAAAGACCATAACCGACAAACCAAGACATTAAAATATACTCGAGTATATTTTAATGTCTTTGCGAGAAACTTGCAATAATCCGTCAAACAAAACCACTTGTTCAAGGTTAAACGAAAATTCCGCTTTTGTAGAACAGTGAGAACACTTGTTCAAGGTCAAAGGAGAATTCCAAAAATAGCATTCGACCCCTAATGTTTTGACAATTAGACAAAGAGGTAAGATATACATGTCCTGGGGGTCAAAAAAGAACAAAGCGGAGGTAGAGGATCTCGCAGAGGCTTTTTTCTTTCTTTTTTGTTTTTCCCTTCTTTTTTTGGAATCATGTCACAACTACTTATGGCTATGTTAAAACTCCGAAAATCCAAAAAGAAAAAGGGCGAAAACGTGATAAATCTTTGAAAAGCATTCTCGTGTAGATAAATTGAAAATTCATTTATAAAATGACTACGCAATTTATAAATATTTGTACAAGTTATTAATATACCAATTATTTTATTTGTAAAAAAGTGTATCACTTTTATTCCTTTTTATTTTCCAGAAAATAACTATCTGATTTTTATTCATAGGAAGAAACATTAAATAACTTTTAAAAAGGTAATAGTTTATTGGATGTGATTTAGAATTTAAATTTTTAAACGAGTTCAAATTTTTAAAAAATTTTCTAGTTTAAAACTTTTTTTTCATCATCATCATCATTATTATTATTATTATTATTATTATCTATTGTTATTTTTTATTGTTATTATTTATTATTATTATTTACAATGAGTCATTTATAAGGATAACATTACGAATATTGATTTTCTATAACTAATAAAAATTGAATAAAACACTTCTTTCCCTTCTGCAGAATCTGTAAATGTGCAACTACTGAAATTCTAAATGACGGGCTAAATAATTCTACCAAAGTAATATAAACTCTGGAAAGAAATGCTGCAGTATGAAAAAGAATTCACTAAATTTCTGTAAGCAAAATCTTAGAATGCTCAAATCAGTACTTAAAATGTGTTAAAATTTAATATATTATTCAATTTTATTCACTTAAAAATTGTTATCAAAGAATTCGGAAGAAAATAATTCAATGGCAATCAAAGATTGATTATAATTGATATAATTAATAATTTATTTTAGTAATAATCACTTTTAACTTTTTTTCTTTTAAGTAGCCTCTATTGAAAAATATTACATTACTTTAGGACAGGGGCGTTTTCATTTTGTGTTCTCTTTTCACTGGGGACCCAAGGTAGCTGCCCCGTCTGCCCTCGATTTTGTCAGGCTCTGAGTTTGACACTTAAAAAAAAAAAAAAAAACCAGTATACCCTAAAAATGAGTACGGGTGTCGACATCCGGTGACACTACAAAGAATTGTTCTCCATCTTTAAATGAATATGTACTTTGTCTTGAAAATAATACAATAAATAAGTAAATTAATTATTTAGATAAAAAACTTATAAATTAATAATTTGATTTGCAAATTTTGTATGTTTGTTTTGTAGTACAAGAACCGGAATCGATCATGTTTTAACAAAATAATGCAGTTTTGAATGCTCACAACCCAGCAAAAGGATAGACGGGCCTACATATTTAAAGGACGCGTTCACTTACAAGGTCGTCTTTGAATCTCAGTCAGGTTCTTTAGCAGAGGCTCTATTTCTGATCAAATTAATGTTTAAAAACTGTTACAAAGGTTACAAAAGTTAGAAAGTATTATTGAAACTTTTCCAACTAATTTTAACAAAACTAATTAACTATTAATTTTAATCACAGTTATATATAACTAATATTTTACATTTTAAGAAATGAGTTTTAAATGATTTTAAACCAGTTTCCTTTAAAAAGTGATGCTGTTTTTTTTTCAGCATTTAAAAATTTATTTAAAAACATTACAATTACACTAACATTTAATTTAAAGAAGATTTTTTAAAAATTGTTTTTGACTTATTAATACCATAATTTAGTTTTTAAAAAGGCATCTTTAAAATAAGAGTACCAATGTTTAAATTGAATATTTTCAAAAATAAAAATATTTATATATAAATATATATACTTATAAATGTTCCTTATTCTAAAATTTCTTATTTAAAAACCAAGAGCTAACAAGATAAATTACCATGAATCAGAATAAACTCTTGCCCTTATAAAAAGAAAACCAGTAATAATAAGCCATAGCTCAGCCTAAGTCTCCCCTCAATCCGATAGGGGCGCAGTAGCGTGTAGCAATTCAGTAGATTTGGAGGTTTGGGGGAGGGGGGTTAGTATGTTTTTATGGATTCTGGAGGCTGAAAAAGACACCGATATATGATTATTTTCTATCATCCTACAAAGCTATGGGGGGGGGGGCTCGAGCCCCAAAGCCCCCCTCCTTTCCAACGTCGTCAGTAAGAAATTAAGTTTATCAATACAAAATTATATCTCATACAACCCCCCGAAAAAATTTCGGGGTCCCCAAGCCAATTCTAGGTTCCAAAGCCCCCCCCCCCTTTCCAACGTCGTCAGTAAGAAATTAAGTTTATCAATACAAAATTATATCTCATACAATCCCCCCGAAAAAATTTTCTGGCTACGCTCCTTGCCTCGTCGATTAGCATATAAAGACTGTGTTACATCATAAAACTATTAAAAGTAGCGTTTTTTCCGGGTGGCGTTTTTCCCGGCGGCGTTTTTTCCATGTGGCGTTTTTTCCGGCGGCGTTTTTTCCGGTGGCGTTTTTTCCGGCGGCGTTTTTTCCAGCGGCGTTTTTTCCGCTCACCGCGTTCGGCAACCCCTGGCGTGCAGTGTATAACAGCGTGAGAAACGAGTCTTGCCAAAACAACCTGTCTGCTCGCCAGAGAGCAATAGATTACGCCCGCCAGCGTCGCGTGAAAAAAATGCAGCCTTACTATGATAGACTAGCCGCCTTTGGCGACCAGTTTTGGCCGTCAATGGTTGCTTCGCGACCAAAATGTGCGACCGACGGCACACGGGCCTCTTCAAGACCGAAATTTGCGACATACTAAAATACTTACTTCTATAACTAACTTTTTCGTTTAAAATCGGTACTTTTATAAATAAAATTGTTAGTAGCAAAATCTCTTTGAGGGGCGGCTGGGGAGATTACCTTTGAAGAGAAAAAAAAAACCTAGCGAGATATTTACCACTATATTCATGCTGCAATGTATTATTTCTTGAAAAATATTTTTCTTTATAACAATTAAACTTTTGCTCGAACATGCATTTGTACTTTTAGTTAACAATATAATTCATAGATGTCGCCACCAAACAATCTGTTACGCTTTTCCTCTCGTCGATCTCGCAAGAGATTACGTTCCGTGATTTTTTTTTTCAAAGAATCAAGGAATTAATCATTGGCTTCGCTTCTGCCTTTACTTTTTCAAGGCGTGATATCTCGCTAGATATGTAGATTTGAAAGTAGCTGCACGTTTTAAAAAGGTTAATTTTTTAGAGATCATTCAAACTGTACAAAAAGTTTTTGCTTTTAGTTAGTGATAAAAAGGTCGTTTTTATCAAATTTCAACATGGCCGCCAGATGCCCCGGGAGCGATGGGTCGATGATGCAAATTGAAACTTGGCAATTGTGATTCGACAAACGAAGCCTAAATATTTTTTTTTTGTTTAATCCTGTACTGGGTTTCTACTTATACATGAAAACATATGCCGGGAATAACGGAATATTTTGCATTTCCC